>JAYESA010000018.1:109255184-109465939 GCA_036927795.1 Iris macrosiphon
TCATCTACAACAGTACGCTGGTAATGCAATATGCACACATCCACCCAGTGGTATATACTGTCACAACGAGTCACACACAATCTGTATCTCATCCCAACAACATTAAATAATAAGTAGGAACAAAAATCTTAATCAATAACTGAATATCACCAAGATAAGTATCCAGGTCTGATAGTCAGGTGGAAACCAAAACCTCACTACACAAATGACCCTATAATGCCAGTAGTAGTAACAAAATCTCTAAACAGTCGGGAATAATCAAGCTATACTCGGAGGGTACGACCTCCTCGGTCAGCGTTAAACCCCCCCCCGATACACTGATTTTACCATTCTTCTCTAAATTTCTTATCTATTACTCTTTATTATTTCTTTCTCTTATTTCTCTTTTATTTAATTTTTGCATTTTTCTTTCTTATTATTATTTATTTATCTAAATTCGCTTCCCATTATTTTTTTTTCTTTCCTTTATTATTAGTCTAATTTATTTTTTCTTAATATAATCTATTAGTCTCTTTTTATCATTTATCCTAGCTTTTTCTTCTCTAAAAACTTCATATCAATTATTTTTTAACCTTACTCTCTAGATCTTCTCTTCAATCATCTATCAATTTATACTTTTCTTATTCTTATATATTATCCTTCTTCTATTCTAATTATTCTTTTCCTTTTTCTCATTAAGATCTTCATTTTCTTTATAATTTCCTTATAGACTATATACTCATATACTTAATTATTCTCTTAACTGACTAGAGTCAAGTCCAGGTCTGTACTCTTGTGGATACTCCTGCTCGTCCATATCTGGAAAGGGGACCAGGTCCTCAGATGGACGTAACAAGATACATAATAACATGCCAATAATATGAAAATCAATATCCACTGGGTCGCCTAACCGTCTAAGTGAAATACAACTTGAGGGACAACCTTGAGCGTGTAAAAATTGTAGGCTAGACATATGCTGACATAATTCAACCAATCGTGACAACCTGGCTAGTATATGCCATATATGCCCCCAGTACAAGGGCGCATGTATACAATAACCGTCGAGTGTGGAATCTGCATAAAGAAAGTGGGTTGTCCATACGCCTACTAGTAGTCCTCCCCGCCCAATGCTCTAAGCATGTCACATACATGACACAAGCTGGTTCATAGCCTATCCTTAGTACCCTAGCCCAATCCTACAACCCAACAAGGACAAGGATTGGACCACCGTACTACAATAGACTATGTCCATGGACCTATAATAACTGCAGAGGTCTTCTAGCATACAAAGTTTCTATCAGCAGTTATCCCTAACGTACGACTCATACGTACATGAGGCCAACCCGGTACGTAGTCCAGAATCTATATGAGACTCACAACTCGTGTAACAACTGTGTCATGGACAATGAACCTAACTGATGCTATATGATACTGGGTGGTCTCATGAAATAGGTCCAAAATCTACATAAATAAACATCTATATAAGCAGAAATAGATATGCATGCTTCAGTTGGAATATAAATAATCAGTACAATGGCAAGGTATACTTGCCGAGTAAAAGTCCTGTATAGTGCACGTCCAACAGTGTTAAGTTGTAGCAAGAAGAAGTGGGTTAGGGTTTGAGAGTGTGCTGATATATATAGGGTCAAGAGGCGGTGGGGGTCACTTAATGGTTAAGAAACTACTTCTGCTGCTGTTTCTCTTTCATTGGTTTAGGTTTTGGCTGAGGGTTGTTTAGTAATAACAGGTAAAGAGGCGGTGGATTTTTGCGGATATTTTCCCCACACGTGCGGAGGAGAAAATTAAGCGGTGAAGTTCTGTTTTACGTACGGAGCAGTGGAGGTTTGCTTTACGCGCGGAGCAGAATTTAGGCGGTGGTGGAGTTTACGCTTGGGTTTGTTTTACGCGTAGAGAGAGAAATTAGGCGGGTGGTATTCTTTACGCGCAGATGAAGTAAGAAGCGGTAAAAAGAGTTTACGCGCGGAATTGCTTTACGTGCGGAGAAAGAAATAGCAAAGTTGTTTTTCTACTGCTACTGTTGTAAAACCCCCTTCCTAGAAATCGTTATAAACCCTTTTATTTATTTATTATTAATTAAATTGTAGTAATTAGGTCTAAATAGGAGAAATATATTTTTAATAATTTTTATGTTAGGTGTTCGGACACTTAGATGACTTATGGACCTTCAGGAATTTTTCGGAATTTATTCAATGTAGGAGACCCTTGAACAGTTGCTAGCCTAACGATGTGCAATACCCTATTATATAAATTCTCTTATGTGTGAATATATATATATATATATATATATATATATATATATATATTATATATATATTAAAATATATATATGTTATATATATATATTTAAAGAAAGGAAAGGAAAAGAAAAGAAAATTAAATATATAATAATAATACTAATAATAATAACAATAATAATAATATTATTATAGTCTTTACTTTAGACTAAAGTTCCTAAGCTAAAGTTCCTTGGGAACTTTGTGATTTCCCTTGGCAGCAGCTAACGCATGCACGTGGACCACCCACTTTTCCGTTCCCTTAGCAATACAGCAAGGAGCCCGACCCCTGTAGCAACGCGGATAATTCAAACCGCGGATCCATTTAACTTCCCCCTCTCTCCTAATATATATTAATATATATATATATATATATAATAAGCTCTCTAAAACCCTAACCTAAAACCTCCAGACTTCTTCTTCCCATCTAGAGCCGTCACCACAGCCAGAGAAGCCTCCCCAAGCCATCCAATCATCCCGTCGACGCCGACATCGCGAACTGCAGTCTCCCACTCGAGGCACCTTCGCTCCGGCATGAATTTCCGTTGACTCGCTCGACCAAACGCTGATCCGTTTTCATAGGTATGATCTTCCCTCAACCCTCTCCAGTATTTGTTTTCTAGTCAACCTCAGAAAATGTGTGCCCCTAGGTGTAAATCAGCGTCCAAAATGGACGGACAGGCAGAATTCTGCAATCGCAGAATTCCAGATTGACCACCCGTATTGTCGAGTTCGTATCTTCCACCACAGAGATCCGAATCCGATGATTCTTTTTGATACCTGTAGAATACATGATCTAGTTTATTTTCTGTATAATAACCCTAGGCTAATAGTTGCTGTGGACATAGTTATGTTCGTCACAAAACTGTGCGCACCCACTTTTTCCGGTTTTCCAAAAGTTGGAGAACGGAGCGCGCCCCGCCAACCGGGACCGCCCCGCCGTGTGCCAAGTGTACCAAATGGTGCACACAGCATAATGGGACACGTGAAAATTTGTGGGGACTGATTCGGACGCGTGTGCGCGCCGGAATCAGACCGTATCCGCGGACATATTTCGTGTCGCCACTTTTGTGGAACTCGCGAGTATTTTGTGCACGATTGTCAGATTGTGACGAAACTTGCGCCACTGGACTCGTGGTAACGCGCTGGTCCTGTGACCCAATTCTCACGCATTTTTGAGACGGTTGACCAGATCGCCAATTGGCGGGTCCCACAGTTGACTTTTTGGACCAAATTTTGTTCGGCTCATCGGAATCCACATTTGGACATACCGTTGAGTTCGTATTGACATCTAGATTTGTTTGACCTATAGTTTGTCCCATTTAGAGACTGTTACCCTCGGCACACTTTTCGGTGCAAAGTGGGCCACACGTGCACCCCACTTTTGCCCGAAATTACCGTTTTGCCCCTGTGTCCAAATTGGACGAAAGGGATGTGCTTTTTAGCTATTTTACTCATTCCGGAAACGTTGGTGATGTTTATTTCAGCATCCGGAGACGTTTGTTCGGAGTCCTTAGTTCCAGGTTCAGTGTCCTTGATATTTGGGCGCGTACACTTTACAGATTCTTGCCAGGCAAGTATACCTTGCCATTGTACTGTATTTACATTCCATATGAGGCATGCATGTTTATTTTTTTCTTATTTAGTTCATTTATTTTAACTGTTATATAAACTGCGCGTCCAAGGAAACTTGGGTGCAACGACGGTGTCGTCGTACTATGTTTTTACTTATGTATATGCATTGGACCTACTTTATGAGACTACCCCATTTTCATGAGGCATTTATGTTTCATTGGCCATGACACTATTTCTTACACGAGTGTGAGTCACATGTAGGACACGGACTTGCGTACTCGGCTGGCCCCCGGTACGTATAGGTCGTGCGACGGATAGGGATAACTGCCAATAGAAACTTTGCATGCTAGTAGACCTGGCGGTTATTAGAGGTTTATCGTGTCATGGACATGACATGCTTAGAGCATAGGGTGGGGAGAACAACAAGTACCACATTTGAGCTCCTTTACACTTTTTCTGTGACGCCCGGATTCTCCGCTGGAGATACGGGTGGTGATGACCCATATATATACATTGGCGGGCCTCCGCCGTTCAAAAGACGACGTGCCTTTGGGCCCCTGGATCTTCAAAAGAGAACCATGCCAAATCCCAGTTTTCAGCCAGATAGCTCACTTGTGGGGAAAGGTGTTCTTAACTTCATTCACTTAGACGGTTAGGCGACCCAATGGATGTTCATTTTTCAGTACTTTATTGGCATGTATTTTTTGTATCTTGTTACGTCCCTCTGAGGACCTGGTCCCTTCCAGATATAGGTGAGCAGGAGTACCCGCAGGAGTATGGACCTGGACCTGATGCTACCTATCAGCCTGAGGAGATCTTACCTTCTGATTATATGTGATTCATTGCAGCTGTTTAGAGATTTTAGTTGCTATTCTTTTCTAGACATTTATTCTTATATTAGAGTTTATTCTCTTCTCTCTTTAGTAGTTTATTATAGTCGATTTGCAGTGGATTTCTTTTCACCCGACTATTGCACTTTGAGATTACTATTTGAGACTACTTCTTTGATATTCATTTATTGATTTCCATTATTCTATTATTTGTGTTACGGATGAGATATAGAACTGCGTGTGACTTGTTGTGACATATATTTACCACTGTGGATTGGATATTCATGTACAGCGTACGTGTGTATATGGTTTCCATATATTGGAGTTCGTATACATACGGCTGGCGTGTTACGTATTCCTAGTCCTACGTATTTTGGGACTGGGGCATGACATGTTTTTGTGGTGGCCCATGCAGGTCAAGAATATATTGTCTCGGTTACGTAACTGTACCGAACAAGCCTGCGTAATAGGAATAGAGTATAAGGATCTCATCCACGCTTGATTGAAATTCATCCTTCCTATTTAATACTTGCATCCTGTTTGATTCCTGTACTTTTCTAATCGTTTCGTACATCAACTGCAGAGAGATGGATTTGCAGAATGGATGTACTGCCGCTGATGGCGACGCAACTTCTGGAGTCAATGGTCAGACTCAAGGAGGGACCCCAACGATTCCTAGGCTTCCGGGGCCAGATGGACAGACTCACACCCCAGTTCCATCTGATTTTCCCGCTTCACCTATTGGGAACCTTCCACCTGCCCCAGTACCGCAAGATGGCCAAGCGCAGATGTTCCAATTCTTTTAGATGATGATACAGGAACAGAGGCAGCAGGCAGCCGAGCAGAGGCAGCAGGCAGTCGAGCAGAGGCAAGAATTTTTGGCAGCACTGGAGAGGATGGCTGCACATGCTACTGTACCAGCCCAAACACTAGCTCCAGTACCTCGAGCTAAGGTTGGGTCAGTAAAGGATTTTGTTCAAATGGGTGCAAGGCAGTACAAGGGCACTGAGAGCCCGGAGGAGACTACCAGCTGGATCACTCACACACAGAAGCTACTGGAGGCATCGCAGTTACCGACGGACCTATAGATGACGGGTGTACGGACGCTTCTAGATGGTAATGCTCATCACTGGTGGGAATCCATGGAGCGCCAGTTGGGTACTTACCAGACTTGGGAGCAGTTCTTGGAGTGCTTCGAGGGAAAGTACTTTCCGGACACTGTCAGGGACACCTTGTATGATCAGTTTCTTCACTTGGAGCAAGGGAACCGAACCGTGGACGAGTATGATGCCGAGTTTAGTCGACTCAGCAAATATGGCGCTGCTTTGATACCAAATGACTTGGCTAAGGCTAAGAGATTTCATCGAGGACTGACCCAGGAGCTACAACATTATACAAGCTCGCAGTCCCGAGTCTCTTACGCTGAGCTACTGACAGAGGCCAGATTTCAGGAAACCATTAGCAGAGGAAGGGGAGCTCAGCTGAGGACACAACAAGGATCAGCAAGGATACAGCAGGGACCATCCAGGACACAACAGGGAGGACCTATCAGACGCCCCTTGGCACAACAGCATCAGCAACACCGAGCAGGACCGTACCGGATTCCGGAAAAACCCCAATGTAATTATTGTGGGAGGATCGGACATGTTGAGAGAGATTGTCGGACCCGCTTGGGTCAGTGTAGGAGATGTGGCTCTGGACAGCACATGGTGAAAGACTGCCCCATGCAGCAGGCACTTCCGCCGCCAGTTCAGAGATTAGCGCTTCCAGCACCGAAGCCAGCACAGCAGATGACTGGACCGGGAGCACCTCGACCCCCAGCAGCAGGAGGATTTCAGAGAGGACCACCGCTACCCACTCAGGAGGAGCAGTATATGAGGACTGGACATGGACAGCCGCAGAGGAACGGGAGAGCTTTTGCATTGGAGGTAGATGACCTGGATCATGAGGTGGATGTCATAGCAGGTATTACCCTTGCTTTTACTTTTCCTGCTGTGACATTATTTGATACGGGAGCCACCCACTCATTCATATCATCTAGTTTTATTGCCAAACACAATATTGCTTCTACACCATTATCTAGTTGTGTTAGAATTCTTACCGGAGGAGGAGTTGTACCAGTTAGTCGAGTTTGTAGATCGGGCCCTATAGTAATTCGTGGCAGAGAGATGAATGCCCAACTCTTAGTCCTTCCTATGCCGTCTTTTGATATTGTGCTTGGAATGGACTGGCTGAGCAAGAACCACGCTTTCTTCGATTGCTTTGGAGGAAGCATTCTTTTTAAGGTACCAGGCCAGCCTGAACTTGAGTTTGCCCGAGGATCCACAGAAATCCTTGATGGTATGCAGCTCGCAATGGACGATGTTGTCTATCACCCTATTATTTCAGAATTTCTAGACGTCTTTCCAGAGGATTTGCCAGGACTACCCCCAGACCGAGACGTAGAGTTTTCAATTGAACTAGCACCCGGATCAGCACCTATAGCATCGCATGTTTACAGACTGGCGAAGAAGGAGATGGACGAGCTGAAGGCACAGTTAAAAGAGCTAGAAGAGAAAGGTTTCATCCGACCGAGTGCATCACCCTGGGGAGTACCAGTGTTGTTTGTACCCAAGAAGGATGGATCAGTGCGTATGTGCATTGATTACAGGGCCTTGAATGCCGTGACAGTGAAGAACAAATATCCATTGCCACGCATTGATGACCTGTTTGATCAACTCAGTGGAGCTAAGGTATTCTCGAAGATAGATTTGAGATCGGGATATCACCAAGTGAAGGTACGGAAGCAGGACATTCCGAAGACCGCATTCAGAACAAGATATGGACACTACGAGTTTTTGGTCATGCCATTTGGATTGACCAATGCTCCAGCGATCTTCATGGACTTGATGAATCGAGTCTTCCACCAGTACTTGGACCAGTTCGTGGTCGTCTTCATAGATGATATACTTGTCTATTCGAAGAGCCACGAGGAGCACGAGGAGCATCTGCGGATTGTTCTAGAGACTTTGAGGGGAGAGCAGTTATATGCTAAACTCAGCAAATATGAGTTCTTCTTGGACAGAGTTTCATTTCTTGGACATGTTGTTACAGGAGATGGCATTTCTGTTGATCCAGAGAAGATCTCAGCAGTTGAGACATGGCCTGTTCCTAAATCAGCAGCAAAGGTGAGGAGTTTCCTTGGACTTGCGGGATATTACCGACGGTTCGTGGAAAACTTCTCAAGGATAGCGGCACCTATGACTCGTCTGACTTGTAAAGATCAGGAATTTATATGGACTGACGAGTGTCAAGCAGCCTTTGAAGAGTTGAAGAAGCGACTGACTACAGCACCAGTATTGGCGATTCCGTCAGGATCAGGAGGATATGTGATCTACAGTGACGCATCAGGGAAAGGCTTAGGATGCGTATTGATGCAGCATGGCAAGGTGATTGCATATGCATCTAGGCAGTTACGAGTGCATGAGAAGAATTATCCAACTCATGACTTGGAACTTGCCGCCGTTGTATTTGCTCTGAAGCTATGGAGACATTACTTATATGGGGAACGAGTGGAAATCTATACAGACCACAAAAGCCTCAAGTACGTCTTCACGCAGAAGGAGTTAAATATGAGGCAACGTCGATGGCTCGAGTTGATGAAAGATTTCGAGATAGAGCTTCATTATCATCCAGGCAAGGCTAACGTGGTAGCAAACGCGTTAAGCCGGAAGCCAGCAGTTTACTTCTTGACAGCACAGAGGGAACTTTTGGAGGACTTGCAAGAGCTTGGCATTGAAGTGATACTACCCGGAGCAGATGGGACACTAGCCAACTTGCAAGTACGATCATCATTGGTAGAGAGGATTAAGGCAGCTTTGCCTACAGATGCCAGATTCAGGAGACTAAAAGAAAGGACAGAGGCCGGAGAACAGACCGGATTGCGCATTCATGAGGATGGGACATTACGATGTGGTGATCGTCTTTATGTTCCAAATGGAGAGATTCGACAGGAGCTGATGGCAGAGGCTCATAGTTCGATCTATTCTATTCATCCTGGAGGCACCAAGATGTATCGTGACTTACGACAGCATTTTTGGTGGCATGGGATGAAGAGAGAGATAGCTCGCTTTGTAGCTAAATGTCTGGTATGTCAACAAGTGAAGGCGGAGCATCAGAGGACAGCAGGATTATTGCAACCACTTCCGATTCCAGAGTGGAAGTGGGAGCACATCACTATGGACTTCGTCACGGGTTTTCCCAAGAGTCCAAGTGGGAGAGATGCAGTGTGGGTAATAGTGGACCGACTCACCAAGTCAGCCCATTTTATACCTTTCAGAGTGGGTCAGTCTACAGAAGCTTTAGCTGATTTATATATGAGACAGATTATGAGATTGTACGGCATACCAGTCAGTATTGTATCGGACAGAGATTCGCGCTTCACATCGCACTTTTGGAGAAGCATGCAAGAGAGTCTTGGTACTCGTCTGAAATTCAGTACATCTTACCACCCGCAGACAGATGGGCAGTCGGAGCGTACTATTCAGACCTTGGAGGACATGTTGAGGGCTTGTATGTTAGACTTCGGAGGATCATGGGAGGACCACCTACATCTTGTAGAGTTTTCTTACAACAATAGCTATCAAGCGAGTATTCAGATGGCTCCGTTTGAAGCATTGTATGGAAGAAAATGTAGGTCTCCTGTGTGTTGGAGTGACGTGGGAGAACGTCAGATTCTGGGACCCGAGTTGGTGGTCAACACCGTAGAGACAGTTAAGAAGATTCAGGGACACTTGCGAGCAGCGCAAGACAGGCAGAAGCAGTGGGCAGACCTTCACCGTCGTCCCTTGGAGTTCAAAGAGGGCGATCACGTCTTCTTGAGGATATCACCGACCAGAGGCACCATCCGATTCGGAGGGCGCGGCAAGTTGAGTCCAAGGTATATTGGACCATTTGACGTGCTCGAGAGAATTGGCGAGGTGGCATATCGACTTACGCTACCACCTTCACTGGAGAGAGTACATGACGTATTCCATGTGTCGCAGCTCAGGCGATATGTGGCAGACAGCAGTCATGTTCTCGACCATTCGGAGATCACCATTGGGCCGAGCTTGTCTTACCAAGAGCAACCCGTGGGAATCCTTGATCGTCGAGAGAAGGTATTGAGGAACCAGTCTATTCCCTTGGTTCGCGTAGCATGGAGGCATGGCGCACCAGGAGAATCAACTTGGGAGCGCGAGGACGACATGCGCAAGCGTTTTCCGAACCTATTCGCAGACCAAGGTATGAATTTATATTGTTAAATTATATCTTATACCATCCTTGCATTCTATCGTGGCTTAATTTTAATTTCGAGGACGAAATTTTTACAAGTTGGGTAGAATGTAAAACCCCCTTCCTAGAAATCGTATAAACCCTTTTATTTATTTATTATTATTTAAATTGTAGTAATTAGGTCTAAATAGTAGAAATATATTTTTAATAATTTTTATGTTAGGTGTTCGGACACTTAGATGACTTATGGGACCTTCAGAAATTTTTCGGAATTTATTCCATGTAGGAGACCCCTTGAACAGTTGCTAGACTAACGATGTGCAATACCCTATTATATAAATTCTCTTATGTGTGAATATATATATATATATATTAAAATATATATATGTATATATATATATATTTAAAGAAAGGAAAGGAAAAGAAAAGAAAAATAAATATATAATAATAATACTAATAATAATAACAATAATAATAATATTATTATAGTCTTTACTTTAGACTAAAGTTCCTAAGCTAAAGTTCCTTGGGAACTTTGTGATTTCCTTGGCAGCAGCTAACGCATGCACGTGGACCACCCACTTTTCCGTTCCCTTAGCAATACAGCAAGGAGCCCGACCCCTGTAGCAACGCGGATAATTCAAACCGCGGATCCATTTAACTTCCCCCTCTCTCCTAATATATATTAATATATATATATATAATAAGCTCTCTAAAACCCTAACCTAAAACTCCAGACTTCTTTTTCCCATCTAGAGCCGTCACCACAGCCAGAGAAGCCTCCCCAAGCCATCCAATCATCCCGTCGACGCCGACATCGCGAACTGCAGTCTCCCACTCGAGGCACCTTCGCTCCGGCACGAATTCCCGTTGACTCGCTTGACCAAACGCTGATCCATTTTCATAGGTATGATCTTCCCTCAACCCTCTCCAGTATTTGTTTTATAGTCAACCTCGTAAAATGTGTGCCCCTAGGTGTAAATCAACGTCCAAAATGGACGGACAGGCAGAATTCTGCAATCGCAGAATTCCAGATTGACCACCCGTATTGTCGAGTTCGTATCTCCCACCACAGAGATCCGAATCCGATGATTCTTTTTGATACCTGTAGAATACATGATCTAGTTTATTTTCTGTATAATAACCCTAGGCTAATAGTTGCTGTGGACATAGTTATGTTCGTCACAAAACTGTGCGCACCCACTTTTTCCGGTTTTCCAAAAGTTGGAGAACGGAGCGCGCCCCGCCAACCGGGACCGCCCCGCCGTGTGCCAAGTGTACCAAATGGTGCACACAGCATAACGGGACACGTGAAAATTTGTGGAGACTGATTCGGACGCGTGTGCGCGCCGAAATCAGACCGTATCCGCAGACACATTTTGTGTCGCCACTTTTGTGGAACTCGCGAGTATTTTGTGCACGATTGTCAGATTACGACGAAACTTGGGCCACTAGACTCGTGGTAACGCGCTGGTCCTGTGACCCAATTTTTACGCATTTCTGAGACGGTTGACCAGATCGCCAATTGGCGGGTCCCACAGTTGACTTTTTGGACCAAATTTTGTTCGGCTCATCGGAATCCACATTTGGACATACCGTTGAGTTCGTATTGACATCTAGATTTGTTTGACCTATAGTTTGTCCCATTTAGAGACTGTTACCCTCGGCACGCTTTTCGGTGCAAAGTGGGCCACACGTGCACCCCACTTTTGCCCGAAATTATCGTTTTGCCCCTGTGTCCAAATTGGACGAAAGGGATGTGCTTTTTAGCTATTTTGCTCATTCCGGAAACGTTGGTGATGTTTATTTCAGCATCCGGAGACGTTTGTTCGGAGTCCTTAGTTCCAGGTTCAGTGTCCTTGACATTTGGGCGCGTACACTTTACAGATTCTTGCCAGGCAAGTATACCTTGCCATTTTACTGTATTTACATTCCATATGAGGCATGCATGTTTATTTTCTGCTTATTTAGTTTATTTATTTTAACTGTTATATAAACTGCGCGTCCAAGGAAACTTGGGTGCAACGACGGTGTCGTCGTACTATGTTTTTACTTATGTATATGCATTGGACCTACTTTATGAGACTACCCCATTTTCATGAGGCATTTATGTTTCATTGGCCATGACACTATTTCTTACACGAGTGTGAGTCACATGTAGGACACGGACTTGCGTACTCGGCTGGCCCCCGGTACGTATAGGTCGTGCGACGGATAGGGATAACTGCCAATAGAAACTTTGCATGCTAGTAGACCTGGCGGTTATTAGAGGTTTATCGTGTCATGGACATGACATGCTTAGAGCATGGGGTGGGGAGAACAACAAGTACCGCATTTGAGCTCCTTTACACTTTTTCTGTGACACCCGGATTCTCCGCTAGAGATACGGGTGGTGATGACCCATATATATACATTGGCGGGCCTCCGTCGTTCAAAAGACGACGTGCCTTTGGGCCCCTGGATCTTCAAAAGAGAACCATGCCAAATCCCAGTTTTCAGCCAGATAGCTCACTTGTGGGGAAAGGTGTTCTTAACTGCATTCACTTAGACGGTTAGGCGACCCAATGGATGTTCATTTTTCAGTACTTTATTGGCATATGTTTTTTGTATCTTGTTACGTCCCTCTGAGGACCTGGTCCCTTCCAGATATAGGTGAGCAGGAGTACCCGCAGGAGTATGGACCTGGACCTGATGCTACCTATCAGCCTGAGGAGATCTTACCTTCTGATTATATGTGATTCATTGCAGCTGTTTAGAGATTTTAGTTGCTATTCTTTTTTAGACATTTATTCTTATATTAGAGTTTATTCTCTTCTCTCTTTAGTAGTTTATTATAGTCGATTTGCAGTGGATTTGTTTTCACCCGACTATTGCACTTTGAGATTACTATTTGAGACTACTTCTTTGATATTCATTTATTGATTTCCATTATTCTATTATTTGTGTTGTGGATGAGATATAGAACTGCGTGTGACTTGTTGTGACATATATTTACCACTGTGGATTGGATATTCATGTACAGCGTACGTGTGTATATGGTTTCCATATATTGGAGTTCGTATACATACGGCTGGCGTGTTACGTATTCCTAGTCCTACGTATTTTGGGACTGGGGCGTGACAACTGTTGATATTTTCTACGCGGGTTTTGGGTGCAAGCGGGTAGTGGGTTCAGGAGTTGCGGTTTTGATATCCAAAAACCAATAGGAATTGTATATATATATATATATATATATATATATATATATATATATATATATATATATATATATACATATCTATTCACAGAAAATTCTAAGAATTATATTGGTGCATACGGTTGAGCTAGTATCTGTCCAAAGGGTCCCTTTCATGGAATAAATTAAGAAAAATTATAATGGTCCCATAAATCTTCTAAATGTAAAACATCTCAAATAAAGATGTAAATAAAATCTATTTTCTCTATTTAGCTCATAACTACTATAAATAAATTAAATAATAGAGAAATACGGTTTTCAGGATTAGGGATCTTACAAATTAGGACTGTCAAAATTTTGGCAGTCCTCCACGACGCTAGAGTGGAGGACCTGGTGGTAGCGGCGGAGGAAGGAGGGGAGAGAGCAGGAGGAGGGAGGTGAAGGAGGCGGGGGAGAAGGCGGAGGCAGAGGCGGAGGGAGCAAGAGGAGGGAGGTAAAAAGTTTGGGCTAGTCTGAGTAAAATTTGGGCTAGCCTGAGTAAAATTTCTTCATAACTGGGCTAACCCCAATACTGGGCTAGCCCTGAGTGTACTTTGTAGTGCCCTTATCACTAGCCTATTTATAAGTGGTTACACTATTTATAAGTGGTTACACTATAGTCGGCTACAATTACAATCTAATGACTGTGCATTCAGTTTAATGATTGTATCATGCTGACTCAGCTACTACGGCCCTCTGGACTCTACGCTGGCTTATTTATGCTGACTAGGTAATGCTCTGTAACCTCCACTGCTTAACTATATTGCATTATATCCCATTACTGATGTTAGTAACTGCCGTGCAAGTGGAAAGAGTAGGCAATAGCTAATAACTGCCCTCCTTGACAATGGCTTGAGTTGTCCACTCTTTCCACTTGCAGGTAAGAAGGATCAAAGAATGGCTTCACAATCTCCTTTCCTTATTTTGACTTTGTCTCATGGTCAAAGTGAGGGTAAGTTTTTAGAAACTCTTCATAGGCCACCCTCTGTGCATCTTCAACACTGTTGTGTTTCCATTGCACGAGTAAGTCTACTGCAGCTCTGTTTCCCTCTGAGCAAGCCTCATTTCCAATATCCAATCTGGTTCTAGCACCAACTCTTCCTTCTGAGTAGGAACACCTGATTGTAGATTAATGTGTTTGCCAAATTCCTTCTTGAGTTGACACATGAAAAACTGGATTTATCAAGGAATCTGCAGGCAATTCCAATTTATAGGTCACGGTGCAAATTTTTTCTATCACCTGATAGGGCCCATAGTACTTTGGTGCTAATTTGTGGGGCTTCCTCTGAGCTACTGAAGACTGTCTATAAGGCTATAATTTCAAATAGACCCAATCTCCTATACTGAATTTCCTCTCAGTTCTGTGGGTGTCAGCCATTTTCTTCATTCTATCATGTGCCAAAATGAGATTACCTCTTAAAAGTTGGAGAGCATTATCTCTTGATACCAGGTTGGAAGCTACCTCTTTGTCTTGAATTACATCTTGTAGGTATGTGAGCAGATGAGGAGGTGCTCGGGCATACACTGCTTCAAAGGGGGTGGTCTTAGTGTTAGTGTGCCAGTTAGTATTGAACCAATACTCAGTCCATGGTAGAAATTTGCTCAACTCCTTCGGTTTATGGTTGCAAAAGCATCGAAGATACCCTTCAATACTCCTGTTAGTGACCTCAGTCTAACTATCCGTTTGAGGGTGGTATGCATTGCTATACATCAGCTGTGTCCCTTATAGTTTAAAGAATTCTTTCCAGAAATTGTTGGTAAAAATGGCATCTCTATCTGTGACTATAGTCTTAGGCATACCATAGAGTTTGAAGACTCCCTCCAGGAACACCTGAGCCACCATGGCATCAGTATAAGGGTGCCCCGATCTAAATAGGTGAATCTACTTAGTGAGCCTATCAACTACTACCAAAATGGTAGTTTTTTTATTACTACTAGGCATTCCTTCCACAAAATCTATTGATATATCTTTCCATATCTGATTTGGAATGGGCAATGGCTGTAATAACCCTGCAGGGGATACACTTTCTCCCTTGTTCCTTTGACATACTTCACAAGATTGCATAAAATTGTGGACTACTCTTTTCATACCTTTCCAGTAACACACCTTCTTCAACTTGTGCAAAGTCTTGGAAATCCCAGAATGGCCTGCTTGCAGTGTAGAATAATGTTCTTTGAGCATCAAATCCATAAATTGTGAGTCTGGATCAATCAATAATCTTCCTTTATAGTACAGTAAGCCATCCCTAATAGCAAATTTCCTAGTGTCTCCCATTGGTTCAATTTTTTCTGATACTACCTTGATCCTTGCATTTCTTCTTTGAACTGTTGTAGCCAACCCACTGTGACCATAGATAGAGCTGAGAGTATAGAAACTCCTCTCCTGGAAAGACTGTCAGCAGCCATGTTCTCCCTTCCCTTTTTATATTCCACTCTAAAGTCATACCCATGAAGCTTCATCACTCATTTAAACTGAGCATCTGAGTGAACTTTCTGTTCCAACAAGAACTTGAGAGACTTATGATCATTTCTAATGATGAAGGGTCTTCCCCAAAGATACTATCTCAATTTCTTAGTGGCTAGAAGGATGACAAGAATCTCCTTTTCATATTTAGATAAAGTTGTAGCTCTTCCTTTAAGGGCTTGACTTAGAAAAGTAAGAGGTCTCCCCTCTTGCTTGAGAACTGCTCCAATGCCTTCTCCTGAAGCATCACATTCCAAAATGAATTCTTTCTGGAAATTAGGCATAATTAGGACTAGAGGTTGGGTTAAAGCCTTTTTTAAATTCTCAAAAGCTTCTTGAGCCTTCTTGGTCCACTGAAAGGCATTCTTCTTGAGTAGTTCTGTCATAGGCTTAGCTATGCATCCATATCCTTTGATAAATCTTCTATAGTAACCAGTTAACCTTAAGAAGCCCCTTAATTCTTTGAGGGTCTTTGGTTTAGGCCAACTGATAACAAACTGTACCTTGTCATCATCCACTTCTACTCCCTTACCTGAAATAACATGTCCCAAATACTTCACCTGTCTATGGAAGAATTGGCATTTGCTTCTCTTAATCCTTAGCTAACGCTCTTCTAATTTCTGTAGGACTTGTTCCAAGTGTATAAAATGTTCCACTTCATATATACTTTAGATTAAAATATCATCACAGAAAACTAGCACAAATTTGTAAACCCCCTCACCCAAAATATATATTTTGTGTGTATTTTATATTATTATATTTATTATAGATTATTTTAAATATTAAATTACTTTAGATTATTCTCTTAATTAATTAGAAAATAAAATTTTTAGTATATTTACTTATGTAAATATTTATTTAGAATCATTTTTAGGCTATTTTTGATTTTTTTGATTTTTTTTTAGAATTTTTAGGTAATTAAAATATTGGGAACGTAAATTTTTAGGACTTCCATGATTTACTATGAGATCATACTTGCATATTGTTCCTAACAAATATTTATTTTAGGTTAAAATATTTAATTATATTTTTCTGTAATTTATTTAGAAATTTAAGAAATTTATTTAGATTTTTGAAATTATTCAGGATTTATTTGGATATATATAGTCTTAATATTAAATAGATGCTAATTTAGTGTTAATAGATATTAATAAGATTATATATAAATTATTTGTATTATATTTAATTCTATTTAAGATTATAAATTATTGAGATAAACTCAAACTCTATTTTAAATTAATTCAAATCTTGAGCCTACTAGGAAAGCAACTTCATGCATACCCTATCCTTATTTAAACTGATCCTAATCATATCCAAATTAGCCAATCCTAGTCGTATTCAATTAAGTAGTGTCCACCATTATAAGTACCTCATCCTTCATATATTTTTCCCATATTTTCCTCTTTTTCGTCCAAAAATAGTCGAAATTCGTCATAAATTCAGCCTCATTTTCTAGTAGTTATGACGATTTAAAAAGATGATATCTCCTAGCTCCGGACTCCAAATGCGCTCAAGTTTTTTTGTTAGAACTATATCAAGATTAGTTTTTTGAATATATAAATTATTTTAATAATTTATGAACTTATTTTTAAAAAAAATTCTAAAAGTGTCAGTTGTCCGAAATCAGACGCGTTTTCGTATTTTCGAGATTTCGGGAGATCTCCAATTCAAAATTACGAACCGTTTGAAGTTTCGAAAAGTTGACATGATGAACTTACATGAAATAATATTTCTAGAATTTAACATATAAGTTTAATTTACTATAAAATTCGTGCAACGTAGAGGTAAATAGAAAACCACCCAAAATTGTCATTTGTGTACCCTTGTGGACATAACTCTTTACCGACTTGTGATTTTATGAAACCGTCGATTTTGGTGTTCATATAGCACTAAAATCTATAGAATTCTACACACAAATCAAAGATTTGAGTCGGTTAACTTTTTAGTCAACGGATTGCCTCGATTTGTGTGCCACGGATCACAAATTCGTAAAGTTAACTTTCTTTGGACCAAAATTAGGATTTAACAATAAAATCAGATTATAACAAGATTAAATACTATTTTAGGTTATTTTATTCAGAATTAAAATAGATTAAAATGGCAGAAACTATTCACCCACTTTTGTAACCTAACTTGTTTAATTTATGTGATGGGTAGATCGATGACGCCTTGAGTTGGGACTTTGCAGCTTTCTTGCCAGGCAAGTATACATTGCCAAATTGTTACAGTACTTTGCATGCTATTTATATTTCTGTATATTCATTGCATATGTAGTTTTGTTCAGTCATTACTATATATTAGATATGTTGACACACACATGACACTTAGTATCATGAGAGGACAATCAGTAGGCGTATGGGCTTTAACCACTCTGGTAAACCGTAGTATCTAGCTCACACTACGGGAGTGTGTCACGCTGGTCGCTACTCCCGCGGTATATCGATTTATGGAGTCACACCTTGGTCGCTACCCCCGCGGTATGTCGATTTCTGATGTTCTAGACGGGTGTATGAGTTGTGAGATTTAGATCGAGTAGCCTACCCTTGCCCATACGTCAAAAAGTTGTCCTCATTTGCATTCATATAGATTATCTTGTACAGCGTACTTATATATTTTCAAACATTATGCCTGTTTACTGTATTCAATTGGCTTGCTTCTATGTATCTTATTACGTCCCTCTGAGGACCTGGTCCCTTTTCAGGTGTAGATGTTCATGACTATTCACAGGAGTACGAACCCGGACCTGACGCTTTACTCTCTGCCGAGGAGACCTTACCCACTCAGCATCATTGATTATCTCTAGCAATGGATCCTTTAGCTGACACTCTTATATCATCACCTTATTTATATTGGTGATTTTACTCTTCTCTCTTATTTTAGTTGGTATAGTCATTGGTAGTGGATTTGTCTCCACCCGACTATTATTGTTGGATTATTCAGACTCTTTATTCTAGCTTAGTTATTTAATTTCTGTGACTTGTTGTGTGGATGAGATTAATATTTCTGTGACTTGTGACAATAAATATATACCACATATGAGTATTATTCATATTACAGCGTACGCGTGTATTATGGTATCCATATATTGGAGTTGCCATATACATATGGTTGGCATGCTTACGTGTTCCTAGTCCTATGTATTTTGGGACTGGGGCGTGACAAAATTTTCTCAAGTACTCCCTAAATACATCATTCATCATGGCTTGGAAGGTTGAAGGAGCATTGGTCAGGCCAAAGGGAATCACTAGGAACTCATAATGGCCCTTATGAGTCCTAAATGCAGTTTTATGGATGTCTGTGTCCTGCATTCTCACTTAGTGATATCCATATCTCAGATCTAATTTGGAGAAAAACTGTGCACCATTCAATTCATCAAATAATTCATCTATGAATGGTATAGGAAATTTGTCTTTAATGATGTTTTGGTTGACAGCCCTATAGTCTATGCACATTCTCCAACTCCCATCAGTTTTTTGACTAATATTACAGGGGATAAGTAAGAACTATTGTTGTGCCTTATAATTCCTGTTTCTAACATCTCATGCACTTGTTTTTCAATTTTATTTTTATATACATAAGGATGTCTATAAGGCCTAGTGCATAAAGGAAGAGCTCCTAGAATCAGGGGTATTTGATGGCCATAAGGTCTTTTGGGAGTTAATCTTTCTGGTTCTTCAAAAAGATGTTTATACCTGTTCAACAATTGATCCAGCTTTGGATCACTTCCATGTTCTTCCTCTTGTTGAGACCTGAGAGTACATTATTGGATGATGAATATCTGAGGCTTCTGCTTCAAGTCTGTCATGATCCGCACCCAAAAATCGGACATGAGTCATGGGTATGTCCAGCCTACGCCACAGCATTGGCGGTAGAACGCTGTCTAGGTCTACTATCTAGCTAACAATCTCACACAACAATATAAGTACCTGTCAAGATCTCAACTCCAAACGGAGGAGCAATATGATAAAGATAATACCAATACTCAATCATGATCTAAGCACGATAAGATAAAAAGGAAGTCTAACAACTACAAAGTCTAAACAACAACTACTACTACAGCAACAACAATAATAATAATAATACAACAATATCCTGAATCAAATACAATACAAAGTCTCTAACCAAAAGTCGGGGACAAATCCGGTACCAAAAGCTAATAAATACAACTGAGGTCCTAGTGTCCCAGCTACCAACCCGAAAATTACTCCTGAACTAGGGGGTCCATGTCTGCACCATCGACAGGCTGAGGTCCATGAAACGTCGGACACCAATCTTCCGGATCCTCTGAAAAATATAGCCAATCAGGATTAGAGCAAGTACACCTCTAACAGCAGTTCTAGTTAACTGATAAAAACTATAAAGCAGTTGTAGCAAGTAGCACAAGGTGAAGTATGAACAAGGAAATATATATATCTAACAATTGGTGCATAAAGGTAAAGATGCATGAAAATCAGAAGCAAGATAATAATGACTGTAGGATACAAGAAATCTAAACTAAGATCAAGTGTGTGCACAATAATGTGAAGTGAGTCCAACAAGAGTAAATATAATGAGTCCAGTCAAGAAAGTATAAGTGAGACCAGTCAAGAAATACAAGAGAGTCCAGACTAGAAAGAATGAACTCGTGTCTCTGAAATACCTGTTTCGAGATGTAAACGGCTAGGGGTAAGTACGGCTCACCGCACACTGGGTGTGCGGCTGCTATCATTCCAGATTAGACAAGAGGGGGTGATTCCGGTGATTCCAGTTAGGAATGTTTACATGTCTACTCGAGTATTTTCTGCCCCGACTAGTACAAGTGAATCCAAGACCCGGCACGTAAATCAAGTATAGGTCCAGCCAGAAATATGAGTGATGCCTGTAGTGAGTCCTGATGTGATGCCAGTAGGTGATTCCAGAAATAGAGACAAGAAACATGAAATATACGTGTCACAAGTAAATGAATCCAGAAATACTAGCCCGTGTCGTGCCAGAAAATCAGATAATACTATACTAGAAGCTGAATTATAATAATTATCAGATAATAAAAACTATCAAAGAATATACTCGCCTGACGTCCTGAGCAACTGGCGATCCGAGCTGGCGTCGCAAGGACCTATTGCGAAAAGAAAGGTTAAACAGGGTTCTAAAGAGTTATACAGATATAAAATAACTAAAAACAAGCTTCTAGGGTTGTTCTAGGTCAAACGGGTCAAACCGGTAAAATCTGGATCCAAAAAGTCAACTCTAGGTCAAAAGTTGACTTTGACGGTCAACCGATCAACTACGGTCAACTCTAGGTCAAACTAGGGTGGCCCTAAAATTCTAGGTCAAAACTAGCTCATTAAGCTAGTAAACCCTCAAACGCGCCTCCTTGAGATACCGGGATACGCTCGGTATCCGATACCTCAACCTACGTTATACACCCCGCATATACCCTCTAACATATATACTAACACGTATATATATATATATATATATATATATATATATATATATATATATATATATATATATATAATCAACTCTAACCTCAATCCTAGGCAAAAATCCAATACCTTACCCGATGCCCAATACCTTGAGTATCTCAAGGTATTAAGATACCTCGCATTACCCTCTCACTAACACTAGTTAACTAACTAACTATCTATATATATACTACCATATGCTACTATATATCTAACTATATATGTATATATATACTCTAACCTCAATCCTAGGCAAAAATCCAATACCTTACCCGATGCCCAATACCTTGAGTATCTCAAGGTATTAAGATACCTCGCATTACCCTCTCACTAACACTAGCTAACTAACTAACTATCTATATATATACTACCATATGCTACTATATATCTAACTATATATGTATATATATATATATATATATATATATATATATATATATATATATATATATATATATATATATATATATATATATATATATATAACCTAGTGTATAGGGTACCTCAATACCTTACCTCCGATACCTCAACCTACATCAATACCTTGATATCTCAAGGTATTGAGATACCTTACCCTTCTCTCTCACTACCTAACCATATATATATATATATATATATATATATATATATATATATATATAAAGAAGGGGGGAACTAGCCGCTGCCGCTGCTCATACTGCGAGCGCTGCTGCTGCTGCGGCTAAGCGCTGCTGCTGCTGATAACGCCGCGGCTGCTGCTGCTTTGCTCTCTCTTCCTGCTGCTGCTGCTGCTGAATTCTTATCATCTCTCTCTTACTCTCCCTCTATTACTCCCTATCTCACTATCTCTCGATCTCTCTTCCCTTCTTCCTCTATTTCTATCTCACCCTCTAATCTCTCATCTCAATCTCTCTCGCTCTAGCTCTCTATCTCACCCTCTCTCGACACACCAACACACACACACACACACACACACACACACACATATATATATATATATGTGTGTGTGTGTGTGTGTGTGTGTGTGTGTGTGTGTGTGTGTATATATATATATATATATATATATATATATATATATATATGTGTGTGTGTGTGTGTGTGTGTGTGTGTGTGTGTGTGTGTGTGTATATATATATATATATATATATATATATATATATATATATATATATATATATATATACATACACATATCAACACTCACACACACACTCACAAACACACACTCACACATACATACACATATACACACACACATACATATAAATATATATACACTTATATATATACCTATATATATATATCACACAACACACACTAACACACACACGCACTAACACACACTCAAACACACCTATACACAAACACACTACACTCACACACACACAAACACTACACACTCACACACATAAATATATATATATATATATATATATATATATATATATATATATATATATATATATATATATATATATATATATATATATATATATATACACACACTCACACTCACACACTCTCACACACACAAACACACTCACAACACACACACAACCACAACACACACACTATACAACCACCCAAAAACTTATAAATACATATATATATATATATATATATATATATATATAAATATAAACTCGAAAACTCTAGTACACACTCTCCGAGGCTAAACCAACCCGCACACAAGCCCAAAACCTAGAAACCAAGTCGAAATGGCCATTTGGTCATTTCGGCGAACACTTGGTGTGCGGCTCGCGATACCTCGTGAAACGCATACCAAACCTACTCGAAATCAATCAAAATTTATCCACGAGTTCTAATCGATGTCTAGAATCTCACAAAAATGCTAACTCTCCGATTCTAGGTCCATGGCAAAATTCCACATGCATGTGGAACCCACGACGATGGAAAAATCCCCAAATCGTCCGAAACACCCAAATCTCCGCGATACGACCTCACATGTCCGAACGGGGACACGTACTTATCCTCAAGACACCCAAGCACGTCTACCTAGGTCCGTCTAATCTAGGGCAACACACAAAATTGGGCCAATCTCGGATTTCACCCAAAATTAACACAAAATCTAATGTCAAAGTCTCCAAACACAATCAAACAAGTTACAACTTCCTCCCATGGGTAGCCCTAAGGTCTAAGAAGGTTCTAAACTACTAATTACACTATATTAGAGTAATCACTTAAAGGAAAGTTAGGGTTTATCTCTTGGGAGTTAGAATCCCAAGACCAAAGTCTCCAAAAAGCCCCAAATCACCACACTCAAATCTCCAAGCCTCCAAGCCAAGCCTCTACACCAAGTCTAAGCTCTACACACCTAGGTTAGAAAAAAGTGGAAGGTTAGGGTTTGTACTCATGAGAGAAAGTAAAGGAAGGAAGAGAAAGAAGGTGAGAAAACTTACTTGAAATTTGGAAAATGTGAAGAAATGAAGTGAAGAAAGAGAATGAAGGAAGAAAATAAAGAAAAAGAAATGGAATAGAGGGGGGAAAGGTTCGGCCAAGTGTAGAAATAGGTTTAGGGTTAGGGTTTGTGTTTAGTACAAAGATCAAAATACCCCTCTCTTAAGTCATGCTAATAGGGTTTGGGTTAGGGGTTTCCAAATACACTCTAATTAATCCCTAATCACTCCAACTAACTAATTAAAATATAAATAACTAATTTATACCAATAAATAAGTCTGACAAGGGTGTTGGTTGGGTCTGGCAAGGGTCCACTAGGTCTGACATGGGTCCAGACTAGCCAAAACCCTAAAATAACTAATAAAAATAAATACAACCAACTAATTAAATATTAATACAAATATTTATGATCAATACATAATTTACCAAATTAAAATAAAAAAATATCCTGCCCTAGAAATGGGGTAGTGGCAAGTCATCCTCCTTAGAAAATTTTGTCCTCGAAATTTAAAGTCGATCGCACTTCTTCTAGGTCAAACGCCCAACAATCACAGTTAAGCAATTCTACCTAAACAACATACAAGATCATGGTCCTACTGGTCGTGTTATTACAGTCTCAATCAGGGTCACTACACTATCTACCACAGCACAAAAAAAAGTCTAACATATACTAATGAAACACACCACAAGAAATGGAAAAGGACAGGAATAAGAACAAAAAGAGACAGACCTGCTAACCCGACACCCGTAGCATCGGCCTCCTCGACCGTCAACGCATAAGCCCTGCCCTGCTGGGGTATCTCCCTCTGCTGGTGCGGGACATGATGCTGTGCCACAGGTGGCCTAGCTCCAACTCTCCGATTCTGTGCTCCACCATATGGAGGTGCAGTGGGACAATCTCGCATCTGGTGAGCAGCGGATCCACAGAACAAATACACCTTCAGCCTCCTCCTACAAATATCCCAAGTATGTCCTGCCTTCCTGTAGTAGGCACAAGTGGGCACTCTCTGATCCTGACCCTGCTGCGCTATCTTCTGCACATAGGGACGCTTAGTCGGTCCCGTACTACCACTCGTACTACATGAATCATCCATGCCTCTCTTGCACTTGAGCTCCAAGTCATCCTCTGCCCTCTGAACGTCCCCTACGAACTGCTCGAAAGTCGCCTCGCGGTCACTCCTAGTCAAAGATTTGACCGCCATGACCAAGCCCTTGCGAAACTTTCTCGCCTTTGCTGCCTCACTCAAGCCCTCTACAAATCTGCCCAGATGACAGAACTCCGTTGCGTACTCGTCCACCAGCAAGCTTCCCTAGACGAGTGTCTCAAACTGGCTCTCCAAGGCACTGAGAACTACATCTGGAAAAAACTTCTCCTTAAAAAGCCTCTTGAAAGCCTCCCAAGTAAGCCCAGGTGCCGCGATCCTCATATCAGTGCGATACCACGTCAAAGTAAGGTTGAACATCTGACTGTCCGCTGCCTCTATCTGCATGCTGTCTGGAATCTGTGCCAGCCGAAAAATTCCCTCGATATGCTCTATCCAGTCATCCTTGTACAGGATCCCCTCTGTACCCCGGAACTTCTTGGGCCGCATCCTCTAAAAGTCAATGATGTTGCCCGGCCTCGGGTGCTGAGTCTGATATGCCTGTGGCTGGGTCTGAGCCACTCTATCTACTGTCGTCATGGCCACTTGGTGGGCATTCTCAATGCCCAGTCTCATCACATCGACCTGACGGTGCTGCGCATCCATCATCTCCATGAAGAACGTAAACAACGGCACGACGTCTACTGGTGTAGGAGGTGGTAGAGGAGGTACCACCGGAATGACTGGGGTAGTCCTCGGATCGACAAGTGGAGGAGGATCCCCGAGAGAAGCAGGTGCTCCCTCAACCGCAGGAGTGGAGCGGTAGTAGCTGCCTAAAGTCGAGCAGGACGTGAGGTGACAGACCTATGGCAACTGTTGGAACGGTACGATGGGATCGTGTCTTCAGAGGCATCCTGAACACAGATCAAAAGAAGTCAATACGGCACAAGATACGATATCATCAAAGAAGGATAGTAATATTTCAAAAGGAAGCAATTTCAGAATAATTAGAATAGATTAGAATTGTTCCTAGTCGTGATTGAGTACACTCTCATCCTAGAGCAGGCTCGCAGCAGTACAACTAAATCGTTGTACTACCATGACATCGCACTAATTGCGAAGCTCGAGACCTGCATGGGCCGCCACCAAAAATGTGTCACGACCCACACCCGAAAATCGGGCATGAATCGTGAGTACGTCCAGTCTATGCCGCAGCATCGGCGGTAGAACGCTGTCTAGGTTTACTATCTAGCTAACACTCTCATACAACTATATAAGTACCTGTCAAGATCTCAACTCCAAACAGAGGAGCAATATGATAAAGATAATACCAATACTCAATCACGATCTAAGCACGATAAGATAACAAGGAAGTAACAACTACAAAGTCTAAACAACAACAACTACTACAGCAACAACAATAATAATAATAATACAACAATATCTTGAATCAAATACAATACAAAGTCTCTAACCAAAATCCGGGGACAAATCCGGTACCAAAAGCTAATAAATACAACTGAGGTCCTAGTGATCCCGGCTACCAACCCGAAAATCACTCTTGAACTAGGGGGTCCCTGTCTGCACCATCGACAGGCTGAGGTCCCTAAAACATCGGACACCAATCTTCCGGATCCTCTAAAAAATATATTCAGTCAGGATTGGAGCAAGTACACCTCTAATAGCAGTTCCAGTTAACTGATAAAAACTATAAAGAAGTTGTAGCAAGTAGCACAAGGTGAAGAAAATGAGTATGAAGAAGGAAAATATATATATATATCTAACAATTGGTGCATAAAGGTAAAGATGCATGAAAATCAGAAGCAAGATAATAATGACTGCAGGATAAAAGAAATCTACACTAAGATCAAGTGTGTGCACAATAACGTGAAGTGAGTCCAACAAGAGTAAATATAATGAGTCCAGTCCATAAAGTATAAGTGAGACCAGTCAAGAAATACAAGAGAGTCCAGACTAGAAAGAATGAACTCGTGTATCTGAAATACCTGTTTCGAGATGTAAACGGCTAGGGGTAAGTACGGCTCACCGCACACTGGGTGTGCGGCTGCTATCATTCCAGATTAGACAAGAGGGAGTAATTCCAGTTGGGAATGTTTACATGTCTACTCGAGTATTTTTTCACCCCGACTAGTACAAGTGAATCCAAGACCCGACACGTAAATCAAGTATAGGTCCAGCCAGAAACATGAGTGATGCCTGTAGTGAGTCCTGATGTGATGCCAGTAGGTGATTCCAGAAATAGAGGCCAGAAACATAAAATATACGTGTCGCAAGTAAATGAATCCAGAAATACTAGTCCGTGTCGTGCCAAAAAATTAGATAATACTATACAAGAAGCTGAATCATAATAATTATCAGATAATAAAAACTATCAGAGAATGTACTCGCCTGACGTCCTGAGCAACTGGCGATCCGAACTGGCGTCGCAAGGACCTATTACGAAAAGCAAGATAAAATAGGGTTCTAAAGAGTTATACAGATATAAAATAACTAAAAATAAGCTTCTAGGGTTATTCTAGGTCAAACGGGTCAAACCGGTAAAATCTGGATCAAAAGTCAACTATGGGTCCAAAAAGTCAACTCTAGGTCAAATCTAGGTCAAAAATTGACTTTGGCAGTCAACCGGGTCAACTACGGTCAACTCTAGGTAAAACTATGGTGCTCCTAAAATTCTAGGTCAAAACTAGCTCATTAAGCTAGTAAACCCTCAAATGCGCCTCCTTGAGATACCGGGATACCCTCGGTATCCGATACCTCAACCTACGCTTTACACCATATATATATATATATATATATATATAGAGAGAGAGAGAGAGAGAGAGAGAGAATAAGGGAGGTGAGATGGCATCTCACCCTAAAAACAAAGGTGGCGGTGACGTGGCACAATCTCAACCACACAAACGAGGGAAAGGGGTTAAGTGTAAATTGCCAATTATGAAATGTGTGGTTGGAATTGTACCACGTCACCGCCACCCTTATTTTTAGAGTGAGGTACCATCTCACCTCCGTTGTTCTCTCTCTCTCTCTCTCTATATATATATATATATATATATAAAATCAACTCTAACCTCAATCCTAAGCAAAAACCCAATACCTTGCCCCGATGCCCAATACCTTGAGTATCTCAAGGTATTAAGATACCTCACATTACCCTCTCACTAACACTAGCTAACTAACTAACTATCTATATATATACTACCATATGCTACTATATATATAACATATATCTAACTATATAGATATATATATACATCTATATATATCTATATATATATAAAAAGAAGGGGGGAACTAGCCGCTGCTGATACTGCGAGTGTTGCTGCTGCTGCTGCGGCTAACTGCAGCAGTTGCTGCTGTTGATAACGCCGCGGCTGCTGCTCTTTGCTCTCTCTTCCTGCTGCTGCTGCTGAATTCTTATCATCTCTCTCTCACTCTCCCTCTATCACTCCCTATCTCTCTATCTCACTATCTCTCGATCTCTCTTCCCTTCTTCCTCTATTTCTATCTCACCCACTCATCTCTCATCTCAATCTCTCTCGCTCTAGCTCTCTATCTCACCCTCTCTCGACACACACAAACATATATATACATAACACACACACATATATATGTATATATCTATACTTACATATCTATACATATATATATATATATATATATATATATATATATATATATATATATATATATATATATAGATAGATAGATATCTATACGTACACATATCCACACTCACACACACACTCACAAACACACAAATACCTACACATATACACACATATACATATAAATATATATACACTTATATATATATACACTTATATATATATATATATATATATATATATATATATCACACAACACACATTAACACACACACTAACCCACACTCAAACACACTACACTCACACACACAAACACTACACACTCACACACATACGTATATACATATACATATACCTATATATATATATATATATATACACACACACACACACACAAACACACACTCTCACACTACACAACCACCCAAAAACCTATATATATATATATATATATATATATATATATATATATATATATATAAACCCGAAAACTCTAGTACATACTCCCCGAGGCTAAATCAACCAGCGCACAAGCCCGAAACCTAGAAACCAAGTCGAAATGACCATTTAGTTATTTCGGCGAACACTTGGTGTGCGGCTCGCGATACCTCGTGAAACGCACACCAAACCTACTCGGAATCGATCCAAAATTTACTCAGGAGTTCTAATCGATATCTAGAATCTCACAAAAATGCTAACTCTCTGATTCTAGGTCCATGACAAAATTCTACATGCATGTGGAACCCACGACGACGAAAAAACCCCTAAATCGTCTGAAACGCCCAAATCTCCGCGACATGACCTCACATGTCCAAACGGGGACACATACTTATCCTCAAGACACCCAAGCACGTCTACCTAGGTCCGTCTAACCTAGGACAACCCACAAAATTGGGCCAATCTCGAATTTTATCCAAATTTGACACAAAATCTAAT
Source organism: Iris macrosiphon (assembly GCA_036927795.1). Taxonomy (NCBI): domain Eukaryota; kingdom Viridiplantae; phylum Streptophyta; class Magnoliopsida; order Asparagales; family Iridaceae; genus Iris; species Iris macrosiphon. The sequence goes on from JAYESA010000018.1 coordinate 109,284,282, forward strand.
GTCAAAGTCTCCAAACACAACCAAACAAGTTCCAACTTCCTCCCATGGGTAGCGCTAAAGTCTAGGAAGGTTCTAAACTACTAATTATACTATATTAGAGTAATCACAAATAGGAATGATATGGTTTACCTCTTAGGAGTTGGAATCCCAAGGCCAAAGTCTACAAAAAGCCCCAAATCACCACACTTAAGCCTCCAAGCCTCCAAGCCAAGCCTCTACACCAAGTCTAAGCTCTACACATCTAGGTTAGGGGAAAGTGGAAGGTTAGGGTTTGTATTCATGAGAGAAAGTAAAGGAAGGAAGAGAAAGAAGGTGAGGAAACTTACTTGAAATTTGGAAAATGTGAAGAAATGAAGTGAAGAAAGAGAATGGAGGAAGAAAATAAAGAAGAAGAAATGGAATGGAGGGGGGAAAGGTTCAGCCAAGTGTAGAAATAGGTTTAGGGTTTGTGTTTAGTACAAAGACCAAAATGCCCCTCTCTTAAGTCATGCTAATAGGGTTTGGGTTAGGGGTTTCCAAATGCACTCTAATTAATTCCTAATCACTCCAACTAACTAATTAAAATATAAATAACTAATCTACACCAATAAATAAGTCTGACAAGGGTGTTGGTTGGGTCTGGCAAGGGTCGACTAGGGTCTGACATGGGTCCAGACTAGCCAAAACCCTAAAATAACTAATAAAAATAAATACAACCAACGAATTAAATATTAATACAAATATTTATGATCAATACACAATTTATCAAATTAAAATAAAAAATATATCCTGTCCTGGAAATGGGGTAGTGACAAAGTCCTTGCTGTGAGCTTCATTAAGGGTGTCTTTGTCTGACTGAATTCCTCTAAACATGCAACTGACTCCCTGGACTTAATATTTCAGGGTTAGGTCTTTTAAGTTCCAAGTGATATCCCCCAATGTACTCAACCAATTAGCCCCTAAAACCACTTGGCAGCTTGTTATAGGTAAGAGTAACAAATCAGCTATGATCTTCTTACCTTGACAATCTATCAGCACCTCACTGCAAAGCCCTTGACTCCGAAGTTTATTAGCAACCATCACTTCAAACCCCTTGTTATCAGTTATGGGTAAACTAATCCTTTCACTGAATTGTTTATCCACAAAGCTGTGAGTGGAACCTGAATCAACAAGTATTAGCACAGGTTTATTGTGTAGGTTATCTCTCAATTTTATAGTGGATTATAGTAAGGACCCAGATAGAGCTTGTAAGAAAATTACAAAATATCCTGAGAGGGTAGCTTCCACTAGCTCTTTACTTGGGAATTCAAGCTCTATAGAATCTGGTTCATCTGAATCATATGTCAACACGAACAACTTCTTCTCTTTGCATCTATGCACCTTACTCCACTTCTCATTACACATAAAGCACAACCCTAATTTTTTTCTTCTGTCAATTTCACTAGAGGAAATGGTAGAGACTTGTGTCCTGGTTATAGGTTGACAACTGCTTCATGTACTAGTCACAGGATTCTTTGCTAATCCATTACTCTAAAAGGTTGGCAGAGATGGACTACTAGCAAACTTGTTCTGGAACTGTTGGGTTTATACCCTTTCTTCAAGGTTGTTATCTTAGCCTCATATAACCTTGCCAATTGCATAGCTATTGGAAGAGTAGGAGGATTTGCTATCTGTAACTCATATATGATATCTTTTAAACCCATATGTATTGACTGATCAAGCATGATTCAAAGATGCCTTTGATTTTTTTGAAAGTGTTTGGAACTGGAAATCATAATCTTGGACCGTTCCCTCTTACTTTAACAACTTTAGATCCATGACATAATTGGTGAATTGGGAAGGTCCAAACTCAAGTTTAATGGCTTGACAAAAATCCTCCCAACTGAAATCCCCCTAATCTGTATAAGCCAGTCAAACCAATGTGCAGCCTTACCCTTCATATGGACTGAACGCCCCCTGACTTTCTTATACTCAGGCACACGATAGAAAATGAAGTAATGATTTACTCAAAGAAGCCATTCCTCCACATTAGGTCCACCATCATATTCAGGAAGTTTGAGTCTAAGTGTAGGCTTTCCCCACCCTTGGTTAGGGTTTTGTGCAGTGGATCTATAACCTGGTATAGACATATTGACAACAACTGGGTGCTCTTGGCCTCGGTTGGACAAATTGGGGTGGAGATTTGCTGAACCCATTGTCCCCATTCCTATGGATGGATTACTCTGTAGATTATATGCAGCAAAGGTCAAAGGTACTACTGGGGGTGATGACGACTTAGGAAGGTTTTATGATCCCACTGGGGGATCATTGGTGGACCTATAACTTCTTGCATACTGGAGGGCAAGTGGTAGGTTCGAGACACGTCCTGCCAGAGGTTATACGTGACAGGTTTTGTGGACTTTTGGGTATTGTACTAGAGGTGATGGGGACGTAATATAACATCGTAGTCATTTAGGGACATCCTACTAGGGGATCTTTGGTGGACCTATCAATTCTTGCGCACTGGAGTGCAAGTGGTAGGTTCAAGAAAGCCCTACCAGAGGTAATATTGACGTGGCAGATTTTGTGGACTTAACACCGCTGGCATACTTACAATTTAGTACGGGTGCTAAGTTGAGATGACAACCGATATAAGAGGTAGTATGGACGTGATAATTGATAGCCAAACCGAGAAGGTTTTGCTCAGAGGTAATATTGACATGGCAAACATGACCGAAGAGAAATGTTAGGAAGTAGTTCAGAGGTAATATGGACGTAAACTAAAGTCCGAGAACTTACTGAGGAGTGTTTTGCTGGTTGTGGTCTACCGGAAATGTAGATAGACCTGAGGTTTACTCCACAGGGAAGATTGTTAGGCCGATAGCTCAGAGGTAATATGGACATGGTTAGCGTCTAACAAGACTGGTTTTTGAGTGGTCCCTGCGGGAGTGGGCAGGTGGACCTGAAGATTGCTCCGCTAGAGAGATTGTTAGGCCGATAGGTCAGAGGTAATATGGGCATGACTAGCGTCTAACGAGACTGGTTTTTGAGTGGTCCCTGCGGGAGTGTGCAGGTGGACCTGAGGATTGCTCCGCTGGGGAGCTTTTGAGAATCCATTATCTGTTGTATATCCAGGACTCCTGAATACCGATAATGGCTTGTCGTGCATAGGTACTTGCTGGGGATGAACAAAAAAATTGGAAAACTTATACATCTTTTTTGTCATGCTGGGGATAGAGAGAAGTACAAGCCTAGCCTTAGACATAGTACTTTTTAGGAACTTGCCTTTGATGGGCATCATGAGCAAGTCGCTGTTGGATTTCGACAGTCAGTTGGCGCTGTTAGAGAATACAGATTCTACAACGAACTTGCCTTCCTATTTGGGTTGGAACTTGCCGACCGTCTTGTGGGTCATTACCATCGACCTCCTTACTGTCAGAACGAGGTCACCCACTTGGTAGGTCATCTTCTTAACCCATTTGTTAAAAGCTCCCGAGAGACGCACTTGGTATAGCTCAATGCGCTATTGAGCCAAGAGACATTTCTCGTCGAGTTCTTCTAACTCTTGTAGATGTCATCAGTGATTATCATCAATGTTTAACTGGTTGGAGAGAGCCACTCGGAGCGAGAGAATATGGATCTCAAGGGGAAGGACTGCTTCGCACCCGTAGACCAAAGAGAATGGCGTACTGCCTATTGGTGTTCGGACCGTTATGCAGTAGGACCATAGACATTCATCGAGCTTCTCGTTCCAGTCGCGCTTATTAGAAGACACAAACTTCTTGAGGAGCTTGATGACAATTTTGTTGAATGCCTCAGCCAAACCATTTGCTGATGGGTAGTAGGCAGTCGATGCTACATTCTGAATCTGGTTTTTGTCGCAGAACCGGTAAAATACATGACTTGCAAACTGTGGACCATTGTCATGGACGATACTTTGTGGGAAGTCAAAACGGTATATGACGTGATGCTTGACGAAGCTGATCAAATTTGATGTCTTGACTTCTGCGAGTGGTACTGCTTCCGCCCACTTGGAGAAGTAGTCGGTAATGGCCAGGATGAACCGAAGTCCCTTGGACGAAGGTGGACTAATTGGTCCGATAAATTCCATCCCCCGGGCTTCGAATGGCCAAGACACAATGGTAGGGTGTAGGAACTCAAAGGGTTGGTGGATGAAGTCTGCATGGATTTGGCACGCTTGGCACTTCCTTGCGTAGTCAACGACATCTGCTACCATTATTGGTCAATAATAATCCATTCTTCAGAGGCGGTCCTGTAGCTTGGGTCCTGGATGATGGGTACCGCAAACCCCGTCGTGAGTCTCGCGGAGAGCCTGCTTCGCTTCTGCATTCGATAGGCATTATAGCAGAAGATCGTCATAGGAGCAGCGATATAGCATTTTGGTAACCGTATCCTAATAGAACCGGAGGGAACGTCTTCTGATGGAAGTCGCTCCCTTTGGGTTATCGAGAAGAATTCTATAGACTGTGCAGTTGATAAATAGAAGTCTCCAATCTTGTGAGTCAGTATTTGTCTCTACTAAGTAGCTCAGGCACTGATAGAGGTTATTCTTCGGGTAGACAAGCTCCTGACCGATCACGGTGATCAATTCATGAGTATGGACCGGAAAAGATAGAGAGGCTGTGAGGCCGGCCAGGGCGTCAGTCTCGATGTTTTATAATCGAGGGACGTGCTTTATGAAGAACCCTAGAAGGTGAAGATTATTCCAAGCGCGGCTCGGTGGAAGGGAAGCAGGACTTCGTTCCGGACTTCGTACTCGCCTCGGACTTGGTTGACGATCAGTTTGGAATCGCCGTAGGCTTCTAGGTGTTAAACTCCCACTTGTTTAGCGAGTTGAAGACCAATGACAAGAGCGTTGTACTCTGCCACATTGTTGGAGCATGACTCAGTGAGGGAGTATGCGCGGTTTATTACCAGGTCATGTGGGGAGATCAACACTATCCCGACTCCAGCGACGATATCGCCTTTGGGCCCTGTTCTCGAAGCGTCGTCGAAGAACATTTGCAAAACGGCTTCTGTGCTTGTCACGGTGTTGGTGTCTACGACTTCGTCGGGGATCTTCATGTAGAGTTTCGAAGTTTCTGGCACCGGGTGGGCGGATTTTAAGGATTGCTTTAGTCTTGTCGGGGTCCACGTGGATACCCTTTGAAGTTATGATGAAACCCAGGAATTTATCGCTGGAGACTCCAAGGAAAAAATTGGTGGGATTCATCTTGAGCTGGTGAGCACGCATGAGGTCGAACACAGTCTTCATGTCCCGGAGGTGATCATCTTTGGAGCGACTGTTGACGGCGATGTCATCAACGTAACACTCGACCGTCTTGCACATATGTTCATGGAAGATGGTGCTCATAGCTCGCTGGTATGTAGCACCCGCATTCTTTAGACCGAAGGGCATGACTATGTAGCAGTACACTCCTATCGGCGTTCAGAATGATGTATGCTTCTCGTCTCCAGGAGACATCTTGATTTGATTGTAGAATGAGAATCCGTCTATGAAGGACATACGCTCGAAGCCACATGTGTTGTCGATCATTATGTCTGTGATCGAAATGGGGAACTCGTCCTTAGGACAGGAAGTATTTAGATCACGGAAGTCAAAACAGATCCGGATCTTTTTATTTTTTTTGATGACAGGAACGATGTTAGCTACCCAATTTAGATGTTGTTATTCGCGGACGAAACCACTAGCTATCAGTTTGTTGACTTCAGCTTCGATGGCGTTCATGATGTCTGACCGGAACCGCCGTTACTGTTGCTTGATCGGCTTAGCGTTCGACAAGATGTTGAGTTTGTAGACCACAATTTGAGGGTTCAGTCCCGGCATGTCTTCGTAGCTCCAGTCAAAGACATCGATGTATTCGGGGGTCATGGGAGGCGTGACGTACCCTAAGCCATGTTTGGTCTTATGGTAGTAGTCATCGGACTTGCCTGTAGGAGCCCGCAGTCGCAAAGGCAACAGTCGGTCTTTACCGTAGTTCAAGCCCTTAACGGCTTTCAGATCGTGTTCCATCTTCTGGATGAGGTGCTTTGTGCGAGGCCTGTACCGGTGAAATAGTATCTTTTCGGTATCAAGCTCTGGCTCTAGTTTTTCTGGGATGAAGGATTGGGGACTTTTCACTTTGCCAAAGATGATGAGTTTGTCTACCATCTTCCTTGCTAGAACTATGAAGTAGGAGTTCTGACTGACAAGAATCCAGTTAACTGCATAAATGGTAGTCACCTGTGTATGCAGGTGCAGGCCCAGACCGTACTCCAAGGAATATAGTGCGTTGAGATGTGAAACATCCGAGTACTTCAAAGATAGCCCTTTATTGATGAAATAAAGTATCTCGTATTCCGGAATTACATCGTCGAGAGAAAGGACGTTAGCATAGGCGGCCACGTGCTCCTCTAGCTCGTCTTTTCCGAGCTCTACCCCCAGTGCGAGCGATGGCTTCGGAGGTTTCCTATGCAACTTTACCACAAGAGGTTCGAAAGTTGTAGTAGGTGTCGAACCTTCCTTCAGTGATCGATTCGGTCTACAAAGGTGAACGACGAGAGGTTCAGGTGCTTTCTTGAGCAGCTTCACTCTGAGGGAAGGAGATGTGTCGGGAGAGCATGCTTTGAGATGGACTCTCAAGGGCTCGTCTGATGTTGTCCCGGTAACTGCCTCATCGTCGGCATAATTGCCATCTTTATCCTGGTGGACTTGTTTGTAGAGGATCGAGTCAGAGTAATAGGCCTCGACCCCTTTGAATGGATCAACGTCGGCAAATTCAGTCTTGACGATGCCGTAATCGTCTGCATACTTCTTGCAATGGTGCAAGGTTGATGGTACGATCATGTATTGATGTATCCATGGACGTCCCAACAAGATATTGTAGGATAGGTCTACATCTTTGACGTATGAGGTATTCTCTGTTTTCAAGTAGCTGATCTGACATTTCAGGCGAATCTTGCCTAGAGGGTAGCTCCTCCCTGCGTTGAAGGCAATGATGGCAGTATTTGTTGCTGCCAGGCGATGCATCGGGATACCCAAGGTCTGAAGTAGACTCCGCAGGATGATATTGATTGACGAGCCGGGGTCGATGTGCATCTGGTCTACTTTGATGGTACCGATGTACCCTGTAAAATACAGAGGACGATCGTGCAGATTGTTCTTCAACAACATGTCTTGTCGTGAGAACGTGATGTTGGGTATCACCTCCATCACATTATTGCAATGGGGGCATGCGGCAGGATCCTCAGGTAGCGGCTTGACCTGCGCCAGGTAGGTGTCGACATTCTGCAATGCTTCACTCAAAGCAACCCGAGTGTCTTTGGAGAGCCAGAGAAGCTCGAAGAGTGACAACTTCGCTGGAGTGTTGGTGAGCTGGGCCAATATGTCGAAGTTGTAGGGCTTCTCTAGCCATTGAGCCGAATCTTTGCGCAACGGTTTGTCGAAGTGAGTTTATTTTTGCTTGGACTTGTCCGCTGCTGGAGGCTGGGATGGACCCGGATAAGATATTGCAGGTGCGACAATTAGGAGAGCACCATCGTCAGGGATGTTGTACTCTCGTTGGTACACTAGGCCTGACCTTGTTGCTCCTACTATAACTTCTTCGGACGGGATATAAACCGTGTAGCAGGATTTGGACTTCTTGCCCTTAGCCTTGGTGACAGAAGGTGTTGTCTGCTACATCAAGTCTGGAGTAAGATTGGAATGAACCCACATGACCTCCCCACGCGGCGTGGTGAGAGGTATCAGCCCGGCTGTTTGGCCACGAGCTGGCAGAAGATTGACAACCTCCATCGTTGCCCGAAAAATTAGGATTACTCCGTCTTGGGCTTCTATCACCGGGAAGTTGCCGAACTGGAGGGATACCATGTTTGCGACAACCGTCTTGTCATCGAAGTCCAATATGAGGGCTTTGGTGTCAAGAAGCCGCTGGATGTACCATTTCAGCGTGTAGCAGTCCCGCATCGCATGATGGATGTAACGATGGTAGTGGTAGTATTTTAGATTATTCATCTCGGCTGCCTCAACAGGACGTTTGACGTCGGGGAGCGGAAGCTTATTTCCCTGCATCAGTACGTCAAAGATCGCCATGACGTCATCATTTTCGAAAAAGTAGGTCTCTTTAAGTTTTGGAGCTTCTGCCGGTTTCTGCTTAGACTTCTTGGTCAAGTTAGCGACAAGGGCTTGCTTTCCTTTGCCATCACGACTATTGTTGCCACTGTTGTTAGTATTGCTATTATAATGACATTTTTTCCTATAATCAGTGACGGAGATCTGTATTCCCAAGAGCCGGGCGTCCTTTACCTTCTTCTCAGCTCCAACAACATTTATGATGGATATCGTCCAGTCTTTGAATTGATTGTCGCCCATCTAGAGGCTGACTGTTGAAAGTAGATTTCTGCGGCACATGTCCATCAGTGTGGACTCAGGATTGCCAGAAGGCAACTTCAGTGCTGCTTACATGTATCATTCGATGTAGACGCGTACATGCTCCTTCTCTTTCTTTATAATGTCCATTAGGGAGGACATTGTCATGTCGCTTCCCTCGTCATAGAATCGGGCAAAAAAATGCCCTTTAGGACGTCGAACGACGAAATACAGTTGTCTTGTAGACTGCAGAACCAGTCAAAGGCTACACCAGAGAATGCCCCCACAAAAAGCTTAGTGATGACAGCGTCACTGCGAGGTAGGTGCCCCGTTGCCATCTCAAAGTAGGTCATGTATTGACGGGGAGACATATACCAGTCAAATGGGTTCAGATTGAACAGCTTATACTTTGGCGGATACGACACATCTCTCCACTCAAAGGGATATGGTTGTCGTATCCCGATCTTGCAGTGTCCCTATTGCCCAACAAGTTCATACGAGCTCTCAGTTCTCTCACCTCCCAAATTGCTTCTCGGGCTTCATCTGATGCAGAGGGAGCAGATGACCCTAGTAGAGCATGACGGCCACCAGCGGGAGGCGCGGTTGTATTCGAATCTCTATTGGTCCCAGGGTCCTTGTTTGCTTGACCTGAGGCCCTTGGTGGTTGGGAGGCTACACTTGCCTTGATGTCTAGCACTGCTTGGGTCAAGGCTTGCATTAACTCATTCATGGATCATGGCCTCGAGAGCTTCGAGGCGCTGCCAATCACTGGGGCCTTCATGCTCGTCCCCTGCCATGTATGATGTTCTCACATAAGGTGAGATGGATGGGACAGTATACGTAGCACTTTCTGCCTCAGACTCTTACAGCGAATAGTCATCGAGGAAGGTTGGTAGTGCGGTGTCTCGGTCGAACTCCGATGGAACACTACCCCCAGTGTAGGAGACTGTGTCTCCTTTATGAGGGTGGTTACCCCCAAGGATTTCAGCACCCGCTCCCTGGGAATCTTCGTCGTCTCATAATGCTGGATTGTCGTAGAGTTCCGTAGGATTGCGACCCCCAGCTTCTACAGTCATCTGGGGTCCCGAGAAAGAGCTACCCCCAGTGGCTGACAACTTCTTCTTTGAGCGGGTGCTCAGGAAAATACCCTTTGCTTGTCCTTCTTAGATCCGCCTCCTTGACACGCTGGCCGAGAGTGACAGACTAGAGGTGCTGGACTTCCTACCTCCCTTCACGAAGGGGCCCTTCGAATTTGAATATCATAAGGCGAAGGTCGGCTCTTACTCTCCGGGTGCCCTTGGTTGCAGTCACTGGAATACCGACTGCATGTTTGTAGGTATTATTATATGATTACACCAGCAATTGATGATAATGTTGGCACAGTGATGCTCCGAAGGGGCCATTTCACATGTCATGGTTGCTTCCCTTGCTTTGCGCTTGTGATTGATCACGTTGAGCAAGTCACGTGAGGGCTGATTTACCTTTACACCCTTGTTATGAGCACATGGGTGTGTAGGTGTTATTTTTGCTCCCTGACCTAGGGTTCGTGGAAGAACTTTTCCTAAGTCGTCAGCGAAAGAATTTTGAGATTGACCCAGTCCACTTGCCGCTGCGGGCTGGAGACGTGGGTCCGTCTTGTATAGCTTTTCGTCCGAGACATGCATAACAGTCTGCGATGCTTGTTGACGGTCAGCTGGATGAGTAGTTGCTTGAGCTTGGCAAGCTTGCACTGCCCTAGACTTCTTCGTCCTTGCACGCGCTGGTGCATAATACGAAGAGTCCAAGTTTGGATTTTCACCATTCTCAGCATGGCGCATAGGATCAGCGCTACGTGAGATTCGGTCGAAAACATAGGTTCTGCTACTATGCCTGCCGCATGTTGACTTTTGCTTGGGGCCGACAATTGGTTCTGCATGTGGACTTTTGCCTGCGGCTGTAGACATATGTGGCTTCTGGTGTTGCCGCATGGAACATGTCTCAGCACCCGAATTTCTGGCATCGTAGTATTTTTCTTTGCCAGAGTTTGGGTGCTGAGCGTCTTTTCCGACTGTCGCATGAACATGATCAGCCTGGGTGGACGCATGTTGTGCGTCTGCAGCAACAAGGAGAGAAGCGGGAAGCGCATGCTCCGCAGTTCGGTGAGGCACAACTGCCTTCGCTACCCATGTCCTGCGGGTCTTCTTAGGCTTTGCTTGCCTTGGAGAAGGACTCGCGCTGTCCCCGAAGAGCATGTTCTCAAATGCTTGATGGTCGAAGCATACCACTAGCATCCTTTGGGTTGAACCCAGCTTAGCCGCATCAAACTGCGATACCACCTTCTCATCAAAGGAGAAGGATGTCCCCAACAGAGTCACCACCTTGTTCGCCATTAAATTCAAAAGTCTAAAAGAGCTTGATTTAATCAACAAACTAAAGAAATTATAAAAATGTCCTAAACATACAATCTAAGTACAATTTTTGATTCTGGGGGTGACGATGGAGGTTGAGTGTTACAGTGACTCTTTTACTCCGTTGATGGTCTGATACGGGAGCGAGTAAGCTCTTCTCTGTTCTCTCTCTCGTGCATGTTGCTCGCCTGGGGATGGTCTGGTCTCTCTGAAGTAGAAAAAGTCAGCCTTTAGAATGTTTACATTGCTCCTATTTATAGCCATCGTGCTGATGGACCATATGTGCCGCATATGCCTTTGTTTGGTGGCCGCATAAGGCTCCTTCAATATAATACAGTTGCAACTGTAGCTGCATGCCAATGGCATATTGCCATGTGGTCTTGGTTGAGATATGATGTTGAAGAGATCTTGGGGTGGTTGCGTGTATGACTTGGTCAGCTGGACACGTAGTCAACACTGATTGTGCGAGAAATCGTCTTCGGTTGTAACAGAAAAATTATGCAAGTCGAGAGCCGCATAACGTCTTGGCCGCATATTGTCATGGCCGCATACGAGCTCTACTTTGGCCTTGGTCGGATGGACACTCTGGCCGCATGATGGCGAGGCCGCATGGGTCTTGTAGGCGCATACGTGCTCTCGTTTGGCCTTGGTCGGATGGACACTCTGGCCGCATAAGGGCGAGGCCGCATGGGTCTTGTTGTAAACACCCTCGACCAGATTTCAGTAATTTAGGATTAATTTTAGCTAATTAGAATTTCTGTAACTTTTTAAAAATTATTTTGTTTACATATCCTATTGATTGTGCACCTGTACTTCACATAATTATTTAGAGCATTACACTAGCTGTAATTCCCAAACAAAATTCATCTACCTGCCCTAGACTTATTAAACTAATTTCCTGATTTTTGTGCAACTCCCAGATGCTTAATTTTGAGCTTCGTTTGAGACGCACAAGTATCGTTACAAAAGTTTGTATTTAATTCCTATTTTATTTCTTGCTCTTTAACCATCTCTATACCCCTAGAGATTAAGGACCAACAGGCACCTGTTTTATCCAGACAAAAATACGTTAATATTCTACTTTAAATATACTACAATTAGTATATTGGCACCGTAGTAAAATTATGGCCCTACCTGCCTCTAAATAATTATAGAACACCATGCGCAGTATTTATTAAATAATAAATACGATGACCCGTATCACCAAGAAACCAGGCCCTACCCCTGCCCAGAATCACCCCCACCCCCAAACGCCTCGCCGCCACCTCCTCCACCGTTCCGACCAACCCCCTGCCACCCCCGACCACCACAGCCGCCGCCATCACCTCCACAGCGCCCCGACCCCTCTCCCGGACTACACCACCACCCCCATCCCGACCGCCTCCAGCCACCTCCACCGCCACCGTAGACCCCCACCACCACTACCAACCTCTCCGCCACCATCTCCTCCGCCGATCCCCCGCCCTGCACCGACCGCACCACCGCCGCTGACGCCGCTGCCCCCGCTGCAAGCCGGCACTGCTGCTGCTGCTGTTAGCTGCTGCTGCCATTGCAGCCACCGCCACGGCCAGCCGCCGCCTCCTCCGCCGCCGTGCTCCCGCCGGCGACGAGCCTAGGGCCCCACCGGCCTGACCGGAACAGTACCCCCCCCCTCTGATGTACATATATGTATTATTTTATGTATACGTATATGTATATGTATATATATATGTATATATTTATATATATTAATATATATATATATGTTATTATATATAATTAATTATATATTATTAAATACTATAATACTGTATATACAGTACATATATGTATTATATTTTCTGCATTTTCATTTTTTTATTATTTATATATATATTTATATATACATATATGTATATATGTATATATATATATATATATATATCTATATATATATATATGTATTTATATATTATCTAAATACTATTATATATATAATATATACTAATATACTGTGTATATTATACAGTATAATATATAAATATTATATATATATTTACATCTTTCTTTTTCTGTTTTTTTTATATTATATATATATATATGTATTATAAAAATATATGTATATCTATATATTTACTTATATATGTATTACTATATAATTAAATATATATTATATATATATTATATATATATTATAAATAATTATTATTATTATTAATACAGAATATATATATATATATATATATATGTATATATATATATATATTATTTTATCTTCTTTAATATATATGTATTTCCTTTTCCTCTTATATATATATATATATATATCTATATATATGTATATATATATTATTTATAGTATTTATTATATGTATATGTATATGTATATTATAACTATATATATATATATATACTTTTCATTTTTATTTTACTATATATACTATATACTATATACTAATATATATGTATATATATATATATATATATATATATATATATATATATATATATATTTTTTAATTTCAGCATTTTCTTCTCTTATATATATATATATATATATATATATATATATATATATATATATATATATATATATATATATATATATATATATATATATATATATATATATATATATATGTAAATATATGTATACCTATATATATATCTATATATATATATAATACTATAATATGTATATTATATATGTATACTTTTCTTTTCTTTTATTATATGTAAATAGATATATATCTAATATATATGTATCTATATATATATTTCATTTTTCTGCACTTTCTCTTTCTTTTATAAATATATATGGAAATATATATATCTATATATATATATATATATATCTATATATGTATATACTACTTATATATGAATACATATATATTATATATATATGTATGCCCTTTATTTTTATTTATATATGTATACTACTTATGTATGTATATATATATATATTTATTCCAGATTATTTTCTTTTATATCTATATGTAGTATATATATATCTTTTATATATGTGCTATATATGCCTAATACTATATATGCTATATCTATATGTATTTATATATACTCTATATATATATTTGAACCTTATATATATATATGTATTATGTGTATATATTTACATAAGAATATATACTATATAATTATGCCTTTTATTAAATTGGTATTTACAAATCCTGTAAACATCTTAAACAGAAAACATCTCCAGCACAGTCAGTGACCCCCTGTCACAAGGACCCTCAGTCTTGACAGTGGGATCAGTTGTCCAGCACAGTCAGGAAGTAGGCAAGTATACCTTGCCAAGTTACTGTTTAAATTCAAATGCTGTTATATGCTATCTTTTTTCCTGAATTCCATATAACTGTGAGTACCTGAGCTTGCCTCAGGTACAGTCAACAAATACGTTGACACGAAGTGTAAATAACTTAGTATTTTACAGACCTACCAACATCTGAGAGGATATCCTCATATCCTCCTAAACCCTATCACGGGAACACGCAACATGGTTACAATGCATATTGGGATGCGAGCTGCGTATTTGATTAGCTACCAGTACGTGTGACACGCATCACGGATTAGTATATTGTCAGGAAAACTCAGGAAAAGTATGACTTGGCATTTAGTTACATTGGGCGGGAAAGATAACTAGTAGACGTATGGGATACCCCCTCCATGAGTCCTTATCCTTCGTACCATGCTCTTCGGAGATGGTCGATTGCAGAGCTACCCGTGTGTCCGGGGGCATATGACACATATACTAGCCAGTCAACACGATTGGTGAATTAAGTCAGCATATGTCAAACCTACACATTCCCATGCGTACTACAAGGTCTTTACTTGCATTTTCACTTAGATGGTTAGCACCCTGCATTTATTTATTTATTCAGTATTTCATACCTGGCATGTTATTTTCTTGTATCTTGTTATGTCCCACTGAGGACCTGGTTCCCTTCCAGATTTAGATGAGGCCTACTACCCCATGGTGTATGGTCCAGGACAGGAGACCAGGCATGCCACCGAGGAAAAACTGGAGGAGACACCATCAGAATCTACCTGATTCTAGGAGATGCTCTCTTAGGCGATGGAGATGTTTTACTAGATAGACGATACCCAGTCTATCCTTTTTTGTACTATTATTATATTTTGACAGTGGGTTTGTTTCCATAAGTTGTGTAATATTATATTTCAGACTCAGCATTATATAATTACAGCACTATTTTCTGACATTTCCTGTGGATGAGATAGACTTGCCTTTATTAGACTTGTAGTATTTTAGGACAGCGTAGCACGTTCCCTTGGGTCCATAAGAATGGATTGAACCCTTAGTAACGTGTCAGCTGGCCAATGCCACGTGACCTGGTTCCTCACATTTTGGGACTGGGGCGTGACATGGTTTTAGTGGTGGCCCATGCAGGTCCAGTTTATTGCTAGTGGTATGATGACATGCCCAGCAAGCCTGCTATAGGATAGAAATACTAGGTCTCATCCACACTGACTTCATCAAACTTTTTGCATCCTGCTTGATTATCAATTATAAATTTCTTATGCTTTTCTTATTCTATTTTCTTCAGAAAAATGGACATACCCGGTGGACATTCGATTGATGGGGCTGACCCAGCAACAGACCCCTCGCCCGAAGTCCAGGGAATCCCATCCACCCCGAGGGACCTATCCCCGAGAAGGATGTTGGTCTACCCAATGACTCCATACCTTCCTCAGAATCCTGCCCAGACAGGAACACCAGCCCAGCATGAAGGGCAAACCTCCCAGGCAGAAACACCACTGCCACCACCTCCCTCCTTCCCTGCCCAGATGCCTCAACTTGAAGGACAAACACAGATGTTCCAGTTCCTCCAGGCTATGATGCAAACTCAGTGGCAGCAGACTGAAGCCCTGAGACAATCTCAGTGGCAACAGACTGAGGCCTTGAGACAGACATTAATGGCGACCTTGGAAAGAACGACTGCCCCAGCGCCAACACCAGCACCTGTCCAATCAATGGGCACCGTCAAAGGCTTCCGCCAGATGAACCCAAAAACTTTTAAGGGTAGTGAATCCCCAGAGGAGATCTCAGATTGGATCTCCAATACAGAAATGCTGCTAGAAGGCTCGCAACTTACCCCCGATCTATGGATGACCGCCGTAAGAGCTCAACTCTTAGGCAATGCCCATCACTGGTGGGAATCCATAGAGCGCAGCGTCGGCAAGAATCAAACTTGGGAACAATTTTTGGAGCACTTCAATGCCAAGTACTTCCCTGCAACAGTCCAAAATGCCTTATACTCCCAGTTTCTGCATTTGGAACAAGAAAACATGACTGTTGACGCCTACGACGCGGAGTTCAGCAGATTAAGTCGATTCGGTACCATCTTGATACCGAATGAGCTGGAGAAAGCCAAAAGATTCCACCACGGCCTCACCTACGAGCTTCAGAGGTATACGACATCGCAGTCAAGGATCTCCTACGAGGAGGTTCTTGCAGAAGCGAGGGTATAAGAAGCTATTGGCCGAGGAACGAGATGCTCAAATCCAACCTTCCCGGCCAAAAACCAACAAGGGGCAGGAGGCCCTATCCGTCGTCCACAAAATCAGACACATCAGATGACGGGGCCCTACCAGAAGAAGGAACTCCCGACTTGTCACTTTTGTGGCAAGAAGGGGCATTATATCAATGATTGTAGAAAGAAGAAGGGACTCTGCCTAATATGTGGAGCTAGCCAACATATGGCTAGGGACTGCCCGCAACGCAAAGATGCAGTTCATCAGAACGGGCAGAAATCAGGAACGCCTGCCCAAAAGATGCTACCCTCCACATCAGGAGGATATCAGAAAGGACCACCTCTGGCCATTCAGGAGAGCCAGTTCAAGGCTAGACAACAACCCGGAGGACAAAGGCATGGACAAGCCTTTGCTTTAGCTGCAGTTGCCGAAGAACCTGAAGGAGAAACCATCGCAGGTACCATTTTAGTTGCATCATTACCTTCAACCGTATTATTTGATTCTGGCGCAACCCTGTCATTCATATCTAGTAGTTTCGTAACCATGCACAAACTAATCACTTCCCCGCTACCCAAGTGCTGGAAAATTCTAACTGGAGGAGGTATTGTTCCAGTTACCAACATTATTGAAACATGTTCAATAGTTGTTTCTAGTAGAGAACTAAGAGCGCGATTTCTGGTACTCCCAATGCCAAATTTCGACGTCGTCTTAGGCATGGACTGGTTAATCCAGAACAATGCTATCCTAGACTGCCGAAAAGGAAGTATCACCTTTAGACCACCAGGACACCCGGAGTTCGAATACGTACGAGGTACCATCGAGCGAGGAGTAGGCCAGACTCCTAGAACTTACATGGCAATGGAGATAGAACCCCCAGCACTCATTGCAGAATTCGAAGACGTATTTCCAGAGGAATTGCCAGGCCTACCGCCTGACAGAGAAGTAGAGTTCACTATTGAGCTGATACCCGGAGCTGCACCGGTATCCTCAAATGTGTACCGACTGGCGAAGAAGGAGCTTGACGAGCTGAAGCTGCAACTTGAAGAACTGCAAATCAAGGGATTTATTCGTCCTAGTGCATCACCCTGGGGAGCACCAGTGTTGTTTGTACCAAAGAAGGACGGAACATATCGGATGTGTATTGATTACAGAGCCCTCAACGCTTTGACAATAAAAAACAAGTACCCCTTGCCGCGAATTGACGATCTGTTCGACCAACTAACGGGAGCTGTGGTATTCTCAAAAATAGACTTGAGATCTGGCTATCATCAGGTCAAAGTACGGAGAGAAGACATTCCAAAGACAGCATTCAGGACTCGCTATGGTCATTACGAGTTCCTGGTGATGCCGTTTGGACTGACTAATGCACCAGCCGTATTCATGAACCTGATGAACAGAGTCTTCCACCAATATCTGGACCAGTTCGTGGTAGTCTTCATCGACGACATCTTTGTGTATTCAAAAAGCCATGAGGAGCACGAAGAGCACTTGAGACTAGTGCTAGAGACGCTGAGACGTGAGAGCCTTTATGCTAAACGCAAGTGCGAGTTCTTCCTTGATCGTGTCGCTTTTCTGGGACACGTGATCACAGGAGAAGGCATCTCGGTGGACCCAGCAAAGATCTCATCTGTCGAGACATGGCCAACCCCTACCAACGTCTCAGAGGTGAGAAGCTTTCTAGGACTTGTCGGATATTACCGGAGGTTCGTAGAAAATTTTGCAAGAATCACAGAGCCAATTACCCGTCTTACCCGCAAGGACCAGGAGTTCATCTGGTCTGAGGAATGCCAGACAGCTTTTGATGAGTTGAAGAAGTGTCTGACTACTGCCCCCATCTTGACCATACCATCTGGATCCGGAGGTTTCGTCATCTATAGCGATGCATCCGGAAAAGGATTGGGTTGTGTCTTAATGCAACATGGGAAGGTTGTAGCTTATGCCTCAAGATAATTGAGGACTCATGAGAAGAACTACCCCACTCACGACTTGGAGCTTGCCGCCGTCATCTTCGCCCTGAAGCTATGGAGACATTATCTATACGGCGAACGAGTGGAGATATTCACCGATCACAAGAGCCTGAAATATGTCTACACTCAAAAGGACCTGAACCTAAGACAAAGACGATGGCTCGAAGTAATGACAGACTTCGAGATCGATCTGCAGTACCATCCAGGAAAGGCTAATGTAGTGGCTGATGCACTAAGCAGAAGACCATCGGCATTCTTTATAATCACCCAACCAGGTCTGCTGAAAGATCTAGAAAAGTTGGGAATAACGGTCATTATGCCAGGAATTGACGGTCAATTATCAAACTACCAGCTACAATCAACATTGGTCGAAAGAATCAAAGCTGCTCTACCAGCAGATGCAAGATTTCAGAGGCTTCGACAAAGAACAGAGGCTGGAATCCAGACAGGATGCCACATACACGAAGATGGGACTCTAAGATATGGAGAACGTCTTTATGTTCCAAATGGAGAACTTCGTGAGGAGCTGATGTCAGAAGCTCACAGCTCAACATACTCTATACATCCTGGAGGCACAAAGATGTACAGAGATCTGCGACAATACTACTGGTGGCATGGAATGAAGCGAGAGATAGCACGCTTTGTGGCAAAGTGCCTGGTGTGTCAGCAAGTCAAAGCTGAACATCAGAGATCAGCAGGTCTACTTCAACCCCTCCCAATACCCGAGTGGAAATAGGAACACATTACGATGGACTTTGTTACGGGCTTCCCAAGAAGTCCCAGTGGTCGTAATGCTGTATGGGTGATCGTAGATAGACTCACAAAGGCTGCTCATTTCCTACCTTTCAGAGTCGGATAATCTACCGAAGTCTTGGCAGACATGTACATGAAGGAGATAGTGCGTCTGCATGGAGTACCAGTCAGCATAGTATCTGACAGAGATACGAGATTTACATCTTACTTTTGGCAAAGTATGCAAGAAAGTCTTGGTACCCGCCTTAAGTTCAGCACCTCGTACCACCCGCAGACAGATGGCCAATCAGAACGCACAATCCAGACACTTGAAGATATGCTGAGAGCCTGCATGCTTGATTTCAGCGGATCATGGGAAGATCATTTGCACCTGGTAGAATTTTCCTACAATAATAGCTATCAAGCGAGCATTCAAATGGCTCCTTTTGAAGCATTGTATGGCAGGAAATGTCATTCTCCAGTATGCTAGAGCGATATTGGCAAAAGACAGATCTTGGGACCAGAACTGGTTGTTCGTACGGTGGAGAAGGTAAAGAAGATACAAGGACACCTACGAGCTGCACAAGACAGACAGAAGCACTGGATAAATGTTCATCGACGACCTTTAGAGTTCCAAGTGGGAGAGCATGTGTTTTTAAAAATCTCACCCACCCGAGGTACTATCAGATTTGGAGGAAGAGGAAAGCTGAGTCCAAGGTACATTGGACCCTTTGATGTACTAGAACGCATCGGAGAGGTTGCCTACAAGCTAGCCCTACCTCAGACTTTGGAAGGAGTGTATGACGTCTTCCACGTATCCCAGCTGAGGAGGTACATTCCAGACCCGAGTCATGTACTGAACCATTCAGAGATCACCGTCGGCCCAAGCCTATCGTACCAGGAGGAACCTGTAGAGATCCTAGATCGTA
Source organism: Iris macrosiphon (assembly GCA_036927795.1). Lineage (NCBI taxonomy): Eukaryota > Viridiplantae > Streptophyta > Magnoliopsida > Asparagales > Iridaceae > Iris > Iris macrosiphon. Next base: position 109,304,092 of record JAYESA010000018.1, read on the forward strand.
GCGAGAAGGTGTTGCGAGGCCAGACTATCCCTCTAGTTCGTGTTGCATGGAGACATCATGCACCAGGTGAATCAACCTGGGAACGAGAAGAGGATATTCGACAGCGTTTCCCCCATCTATTTCCAAACCAGGGTATGTCCTAATATTTTAAAATAATATTTCATTTTCATTATATGTCTGTTTTTATTTCGAGGACAAAATATTCTAAGGAGGGTAGATTGTAAACACCCTCGACCAGATTTCAGTAATTTAGGATTAATTTTAGCTAATTAGAATTTCTGTAACTTTTTAAAAATTATTTTGTTTACATATCCTATTGATTGTGCACATGTACTTCACATAATTAATTAGAGCATTACACTAGCTGTAATTCCCAAACAAAATTCACCTACCTGCCCTAGACTTATTAAACTAATTTTCTGATTTTTGTGCAACTCCCAGATGCTTAATTTTGAGCTTCGTTTGAGACGCACAAGTATCGTTACAAAAGTTTGTATTTAATTCCTATTTTATTTCTTGCTCTTTAACCATCTCTATACCCCTAGAGATTAAGGACCAACAGGCACCTGTTTTATCCAGACAAAAATACGTTAATATTCTACTTTAAATATACTACAATTAGTATATTGGCACCGTAGTAAAATTATGGCCCTACCTGCCTCTAAATAATTATAAAACACCGTGCGCAGTATTTATTAAATAATAAATACGATGACCCGTATCACCAAGAAACCAGGCCCTACCCCTGCCCAGAATCACCCCCACCCCCAAACGCCTCGCCGCCACCTCCTCCACCGTTCCGACCAACCCCCTGCCACCCCCGACCACCACAGCCGCCGCCATCACCTCCACAGCGCCCCCGACCCCTCTCCCCGACTACACCATCACCCCCATCCCGACCGCCTCCAGCCACCTCCACCGCCACCGTAGACCCCCACCACCACTACCAACCTCTCCGCCACCATCTCCTCCGCCGATCCCCCGCCCTGCACCGACCGCACCACCGCCGCTGACGCCGCTGCCCCGGCTGCAAGCCGGCACTGCTGCTGCTGCTGTTAGCTGCTGCTGCCATTGCAGCCACCGCCACGGCCAGCCGCCGCCTCCTCCGCCGTCGTGCTCCCGCCGGCGACGAGCCTAGGGCCCTACCGGCCTGACCGGAACAGTACCCCCCCTCTGATGTACGTATATGTATTATTTTATGTATACGTATATGTATATATATATATATATGTATATATTTATATATATTAATATATATATATATATGTTATTATATATAATTAATTATATATTATTAAATACTATAATACTGTATATACAGTACATATATGTATTTATATATTTTCTGCATTTTCCTTTTTTTATTATTTATATATATATTTATATATACATATATGTATATATGTATATATATATATATCTATATATATATATGTATTTATATATTATCTAAATACTATTATATATATAATATATACTAATATACTGTGTATATTATACAGTATAATATATAAATATTATATATATATTTACATCTTTCTTTTTCTGTTTTTTTTTATATTATATATATATATGTATTATAAAAATATATGTATATCTATATATTTACTTATATATGTATTACTATATAATTAAATATATATTATATATTATAAATAATTATTATTATTATTAATACAGAATATATATATATATATGTATATATATATATATATATATTATTTTATCTTCTTTAATATATATGTATTTCCTTTTCCTCTTATATATATATATATATATCTATATATATGTATATATATATTATTTATAGTATTTATTATATGTATATGTATATTATAACTATATATATATATATATACTTTTCATTTTTATTTTACTATATATACTATATACTATATACTAATATATATGTATATATATATATATATATATATATATATATATATATATATATATATATATATATATATATATATATATATATATATATATATATATATATAATTTCAGCATTTTCTTCTCTTATATATATATATATATATATGTAAATATATGTATACCTATATATATATCTATATATATATATAATACTATAATATGTATATTATATATGTATACTTTTCTTTTCTTTTATTATATGTAAATAGATATATATCTAATATATATGTATCTATATATATATTTCATTTTTCTGCACTTTCTCTTTCTTTTATAAATATATATGGAAATATATATATCTATATATATATATATATATATATATATATATATATATATATATATATATATATATATATATATATATATATATATATATATATATATATATATATATATATATATATATGTATATACTACTTATATATGAATACATATATATTATATATATATATATGTATGCCCTTTATTTTTATTTATATATGTATACTACTTATGTATGTATATATATATATTTTTATTCCAGATTATTTTCTTTTATATCTATATGTAGTATATATATATCTTTTATATATGTGCTATATATGCCTAATACTATATATGCTATATCTATATGTATTTATATATACTCTATATATATATTTGAACCTTATATATATATATATGTATTATGTGTATATATTTACATAAGAATATATACTATATAATTATGCCTTTTATTAAATTGGTATTTACAAATCCTGTAAACATCTTAAACAGAAAACATCTCCAGCACAGTCAGTGACCCCCTGTCACAAGGACCCTCAGTCTTGACAGTGGGATCAGTTGTCCAGCACAGTCAGGAAGTAGGCAAGTATACCTTGCCAAGTTACTGTTTAAATTCAAATGCTGTTATATGCTATCTTTTTTCCTGAATTCCATATAACTGTGAGTACCTGAGCTTGCCTCAGGTACAGTCAACAAATACGTTGACACGAAGTGTAAATAACTTAGTATTTTACAGACCTACCAACATCTGAGAGGATATCCTCATATCCTCCTAAACCCTATCACGGGAACACGCAACATGGTTGCAATGCATATTGGGATGCGAGCTGCGTATTTGATTAGCTACCAGTACGTGTGACACGCATCACGGATTAGTATATTGTCAGGAAAACTCAGGAAAAGTATGACTTGGCATTTAGTTACATTGGGCGGGAAAGATAACTAGTAGACGTTTGGGACACCCCCTCCATGAGTCCTTATCCTTCGTACCATGCTCTTCGGAGATGGTCGATTGCAGAGCTACCCGTGTGTCCGGGGGCATATGACACATATACTAGCCAGTCAACACGATTGGTGAATTAAGTCAGCATATGTCAAACCTACACATTCCCATGCGTACTACAAGGTCTTTACTTGCATTTTCACTTAGATGGTTAGCACCCTGCATTTATTTATTTATTCAGTATTTCATACCTGGCATGTTATTTTCCTGTATCTTGTTATGTCCCACTGAGGACCTGGTTCCCTTCCAGATTTAGATGAGGCCTACTACCCCACGGTGTATGGTCCAGGACAGGAGACCAGGCATGCCACCGAGGAAGAACTGGAGGAGACACCATCAGAATCTACCTGATTCTAGGAGATGCTCTCTTAGGCGATGGAGATGTTTTATTAGATAGACGATACCCAGTCTATCCTTTTTTGTACTATTATTATATTTTGACAGTGGGTTTGTTTCCACAAGTTGTGTAATATTATATTTCAGACTCAGCATTATATAATTATAGCACTATTTTCTGACATTTCCTGTGGATGAGATAGACTTGCCTTTATTAGACTTGTAGTATTTTAGGACAGCGTAGCACGTTCCCTTGGGTCCATAAGAATGGATTGAACCCTTAGTAACGTGTCAGCTGGCCAATGCCACGTGACCTGGTTCCTCACATTTTGGGACTGGGGCATGACACTTGTAGCCACATACGTGCTCTCGTTTGGCCTTGGTCGGATGGATACTCTGATCGCATGTTGACAAGGCCGCATGGGTGAGGACACGTGGCTTGGCACATCTGTCGAGGCTATTAATGCATGATGCAACTTTTTGCCTTTTTGTATGTCGCCCCTTTCACGAATCTCGAGATGCTCAGAACTTTATGTCAATCATCGGAGACTGTGTCGAGGGTTTGAATATATATAGGGATAAGGAGGCGGTGGGGAAACTTAGGGATTAAGAATTTCTGCTGTTGTTGCTTTCATCCTTTCATTGGTTTAGGCTTTGGTTGGTCTGCCATTGGTTTAGATTTTGGTTGGTCTGTCATTGGTTTAGGTTTTGGTTGGTCTGTCATTGGTTTAGGTTTCGGTTAAGGAATAGATAGAGAGGCGGTGGGGGATGAGTCATGGGAATGAGTCATAAGAGGGTTGTTTTACGCGCGGTGACAGGAATTATGCGGTGGAATTGGTTTACGCATGGAGGTTGCTTTACGCTTGGTTTTAAACTTTACGCGCGGAGGTTGAAAAGTTGGTTTTAATACTGCTGCTGTTTACTAATTACGCGCGTAGAATTACATGTGGGGTGATGAGCTGCTGATGATACTTCTAACTTTACGCGGGAGTTTGTTAACGGTTCGCGGGTTTGGGTTTGATCCAATAGGGAATTCTATTCTAATAAATTTTATATATATATATATATATATATATATATATATATATATATATATATATATATATATATATATCTAAAAATTATATTAGTGCATACGGTTAAGTTAGCTACTATTCAAAAGGTCTCCTACATGGAATAAATTAGGAAAATTTTTAGTATGGCTCTTGGGGATAACCGCAACTCAATGGGAGATCACGGTCCTATAGAAAGTAGGCCAATGGGGACTCCCAATCTATAGTATGGCTCTTTCGTAGCCCAATGGGAGCTCACGAATGAGGTAGTCAAATGAACAAGTCTCTATCGCAGCACAATGGGTACTCACAGTCGAGAATGCTCAAGTATAGTCAATGCCTAATAACGATCATCTAAGAACTAAAGAAATCAATCGAGTCAACTCAAGAGAGCGTAGAGTAAACATATACCATCACAATATGACTATGAAACAAATAGTGATACATGGAAAAGAGCAATTAATGTACATGCACATAAAACAAGAAAATAAGACTAGAGCAGTAGGAACAAATCAAATATGAAAAACGCATCAAGAAACTATATACGACAAGAAGATAACAACTGAAAAGAAAAGCATGCAAATAATGTACAAGAGTTGGCAAGGTATCTTGCCTGAATGTCGTCCAATCCGCTGAGGTCCAGAATCAAAGATCAGATCCAACGTCCTAAAACAAAATTATCCAAGATTCTAATATATTAACAAATAATTATTTAACTACCATCTATCTAATCAAATTAATAACAGTAAGGTTAATAACCTATTTTGATTATGATATTTAAGACCTAGTTGTGCACTGCCATTGATTCCTATTTAATAACTTGCTAACACATACACACTTATTGCCTATTAAATTAATTCTATAACAGCAGATTAATCTTATAAATTGTGACACACACAACAAAAGCTCTCTTAAGAATATAGCTAATAAATGAACTTTTCTTTAAACATGGATGCTTACAAAAAAAATGACAGAGATGAGGGGTTAGAAGGGAAAATGTTTTCTTCTCTGCCTCTTATTCCTAAAAATTCCTCACCTGAACAATATTTGGCAAGTTTAATGATTTCTTCATCTACTTGTGAACTAAATACATATGATTTACATCTGAACCAAACACTTCAAATATGTCATGATTTCCTCTTATACACAACAGCATGTGCATCATAAATCCCTTCTTTCTAAATCCTGCCAACTAAACAAACTTGTACCTACTTATTCCTATAGTTTCCACTACATCTTTTCACATGTTCCTAAAACACATATACAACTATGCTCACAGGAGAAGGTTTCTAGTATAAAGAATACGTTTGCTATCTATTGTTCTTATTCTTCTTTTTTTAGTAAATAGTCTTGCATAAATCAACAACCACTTCTAACACCTATTCCCCTACGTGAACAGTAAAATATTAGGCTATTCACTAAAACTACTACTACTGGCTAAATTAGAGAGCAACGAGAGGAGGAATTACCTCTACTTCTATTTCTACTAAACTCCCATGCACGCTTCACCGTCCGGGGCTCAGCTCTGGTCATTTCTATACGGGGACGGCAAAAGCTCATGGCGAGCTCGAACGTCGGAGACCCACAGAAATGTTGACGTAGATGTCGGTGCGTGGAGGTGCTCTCAGCGTGCGGTGGTGACGCGAGGAGTTGGCGAGACTCGGTCCGGTCGGGAATGCTTACGTTGTGGCATGCTCTAATGAGGGCAAGGCAGTTGTCAAGCTTTTGTTGCCTCCGGTAGCTTGCCGAGGGGCGTCGGAATCGGTTGGGCTGCAACCTCGGCACAGACGTCACATGCTCGTAGCTCGAGCTGGCAACGCCGTTCGGAGGTGCTGGCGAGGCGCGGTGCCGCGATAAAAGGGGGCGACGGCTACATCAGGCATTGGCTGCTACTCTAAAAGTAGGAAGAAAATAAGTGAATACGTTTATGGGAAATTGGCGTTGATGTATAGAGGATGAGGGGGATTTGAAGAAAACATGAAGGTAAAGAAATGGTGAAGGGGAGAGATGAAGTTGTTGGCGGCGGTTGTTGCTCCAATAGAATAGTATAGGTTTTCTTTTATAGGATGTTTGTTAGGGTTCAAGTAGAGGACAAATAGGAATAGGTCATTGGGCTGGGTTGTTGTGAAGGGCCTTGGAATAAGAAATAAAAATCAGGTTTTTATTTACTTGACTAAGCTTGGCCAAACATTTGGCTGGGGGTCGGCTTTATAATAAAAAATAAAGATAAATGCTATATCGTTGGCTTGATAGAAGTGTGATATGGAGGAAAGATTAGGTTTGACCCGGGCTTCTAATGAGATGAGAGGTAAAGAAAAGAAATTCTAAATTAAATTAATAAGACCAGCAACACAAAACAGAACCACAACAACCACAAAAATGATTATAACGAAATCAAAGGGATTTGTTATCCAAGAAGGGAAGAAGGAAAAATGGCTTAGAATTTGAGTAAGCTTAGCAATATATGTTAGCCTAATATTTTTATGATCATAAGGATTGATAGCAGAAAATTTATAAACAAAATATGACTAAGAGGATACCAAAATATTTTAATAGGAAAATATAATTAAGTTGAATTTGAAGATACTTAATAGTGATGATAAAATAACAATCAAGAGAAATAATATTGCTAACCAAAAGTTTCTAAAATTTAATAATTTCTCAATTAGGGCTAATTCAATATTTTTTAAAAATCAGGGGGTTTACATCCTACCCTCCTTAGAAAAATTTCGTCCTCGAAATTTAAGGTAGGCATATGTAAATGAAAGGTTGAGGTCAAATGAAGGTTAGTTAAGCTCTTATTATGAATGTTGGGTGAACCTCGAATAGGTGATCCGGAACAGTGTAAAGCGAAGTGGGAAGAGAACATGAAAACATATTCAACAAGGAAAGAATGATACGTAACCCAAGATGATAGTCGAATATTTGATGTGGTCGATAGGGGACCACGATATTCAGAATACTCAAATGGTCTCAAACCGTAGGTGATCCATCTAGCTAAAAGAGGGCTTCTAGCTATCGGTCCTTGCACGTTACGTCTCTTATCACGAACCTTCACTGATGACGTCCAAGGTATTTACCATTCTAAACTAGGGTAAGAAACTAACAAGCAAATGCTAATATAATACTAGAAATACACTCTACTATAGCTAGCTATAATAAAACCAAATCTTACCCATGTTTGTTGCTCCTGGTGTTCGTGCCTCCTCAACTGCCATGGTGAAGGCTTTACCGTGTTGTCGTTGTGGCTCTCGTTGGGCAATCTCGAAGTTGGTGTTGATCTGAACCGCAACTTAAAAATTGGCCCAGTCTTCGACGGTAATTTTGTTGAGTGTGACCCCTTCTATTACAATATTGGCACATCGGGTTATCTTGGTTTTGGTACGGCACTGCTCTGGTCTGCTGATGGACTATGTTACGTCTCTCGGGTCCTCCTGATACGGGTCGAACTGGTATCGCTGCTACATATGGGCACTTCTGGCTAGCCTCCTTCTTGTTGATGCGCTCCTGACGTCTGGCTGCTTTCAGAACCTCTGAGTAAGAAGTAGGAGCAATAGATCCTATCAACCTCTGTAGCTCAAATCTCAGGCCGTCGTAAAACTTTTCAGCCTTCTGTTCCTCAGTCTGGATTAAGTAAGGGGCAAAACGGCTCAAGCGGAGAAATTCAGCATGGTACTCCTCCAATGACATACTACCTTGAGTAAGGTATATGAACTTGTCCCGGAGCTCTGCACGAGCAGTGGATGGAATGAACATCTCCAGTAAAAGTATGGAGAACTCCTCCAAGTGACACGGTCTGGTCCTAGACGCTGCTCCTCAGAAAGCCACCAATAATGTGCGTTGTCGGTCAGCTGCATCCTGACGACGATCATCCATCTCTCTTTTGGAAGCTCGGCTGCCTCCAACTGGTGCTGAATGTTGGTAAGCCATTCGTGTACCTCAGTGGGCTCCTCCTTGCCAGAAAATAGAAGGGGCTTCAGTTGACGGAATTCCGTGATAGACCCACTCGATGGCCGACATGCTGGAAGTGTTGCCTGCTCCAAAGCTGTCACTATGCTCTCTCTCAAACTCTCAGTCTGGCGCTGTTGGGCCTGTTGTTGCACCTCCTGCTGGAATTGTTGTTGTGTATGCATCATGGCGTAGAACATCTGGAATATTTGTTGGTCGCCCATCGGTGGAAACTGTGAGGAAAATGGAAAAAACTGCATCTGTGGAGCTGGTGGTATCGGGACCTCTGGTGGATGCTGGTCATGAGGAAGAGGATGGTCATCTCGTGGCTCTGGTGCTTGTTTCGAGGTCTGGCCGTCCAACATCGGTCGAGTCTCCGGTAGCTCTGGAATTGGCTGAAGTGTCCGAACCTCCTGCAGTCTCCGAGGTATCTCATCGGTAAGAAAAACCTCACCTTGAGTGGGATGCCCTGGAGTTAAGAGTCCACTATGGAGGTTCATTTTTTTTCTGTAAGGAAGAATAATTGTTAGAATGGGCAGGGAACAAACGGGATGCAAGTTCAAGCAAACAAGTTTGATACAAAAATATTTCAAGGGCGATATTCAAGAAAAATGGATGAGATCCTAATCTTTCTAATCCTATTTGCAGGCTCACGCCGGTACATTAAAGTAACCGAAGTGATAAACAGGACATGCATGGGCCACCACAAAAACCATGTCACGTCCCAGTCCCAAAATATACGGGACCGAGCCACGTGGCAATGGCCAGCTACGCATTCAAGCGGACTTATGTCCGACTCGAATACGTATAAGCTGTCTAATGTGAACTATAGTCCAAGAATCTACGAAAATACATATAAATGTCAGGTATCTAGATCTCATCCTTAAGAACAGTATATGAACTAAATAGCAAACTGGAATAGATGCTGAAAGTAAAGGTACTGTCGAATATCCAGCAAGAAATAATACTAAGTCGGGTGGAGACAAATCCACTGTCGATAAACGGAAAAATAAAGACAAGAAAATATAACAAAAACATGCTAAAAAGTAACTAAGTATAAGCAGGGCCATCAACTGCTATCGTACCCTCGTCTAGTGTCGGTCCGTAAAGTTACAGGTACTCCTCGTCCCCTAAATCTGGAGAACAAAATCAGGTCCTCAGTGGGACGTAACAAGATAAAAAAAATACGAGCCGAAAGTACAGTAAATGAATATGCAAAATAGACAAGAAAATAAACACAAGAGAAGCAAATAAGACACAATAAATTACTACATCTAAGACGGTGTCATGCTGATGATGCTATCAACCATGACTACAAGCAATCGGGATAACCGCAACTCAATGGGAGATCATGGTCCTATAGAAAGTAGGCCAATAGGGACTCCCAATCTATAGTATGGCTCTTTCGCAGCCCAATGGGAGCTCACGAATGAGGTAGTCAAATGAACAAGTCTCTATCGCAGCACAATGGGTACTCACAGTCGAGAATGCTCAAGTATAGTCAATGCCTAATAACGATCATCTAAGAACTAAAGAAATCAATCAAGTCAACTCAAGAGAGCGTAGAGTAAACATATACCATCACAATATGACTATGAAACAAATAGTGATACATGGAAAAGAGCAATTAATGTACATGCACATAAAACTAGAAAATAAGACTAGAGCAGCAGGAACAAATCAAATATGAAAAACGTATCAAGAAATTATATACGACAAGAAGATAACAACTGAAAAGGAAAGAATGCAAATAATGTACAAGAGTTGGCAAGGTATCTTGCCTGAATGTCGTCCAATCCGCTGAGGTCCAGAATCAAAGATCAGATCCAACGTCCTAAAATAAAATTATCCAAGATTCTAATATATTAACAAATAATTATTTAACTACCATCTATCTAATCAAATTAATAACAGTAAGGTTAATAACCTATTTTGATTATGATATTTAAGACCTAGTTGTGCACTGCCATTGATTCTTATTTAATAAATTGCTAACACATACACACTTATTGCCTATTAAATTAATTCTATAACAGCAGATTAATCTTATAAATTGTGACACACACAACAAAAGCTCTCTTAAGAATATAGCTAATAAATGAACTTTTCTTTAAACATGGATGCTTACAAAAAAATGACAGAGATGAGGGGTTAGAAGGGAAAATATTTTCTTCTCTGCCTCTTATTCCTAAAAATTCCTCACCTGAACAATATTTGGCAAGTTTAATGATTTCTTCATCTACTTGTGAACTAAATACATATGATTTACATCTGAACCAAATACTTCAAATATGTCATGATTTCCTCTTATACACAACAGCATGTGCATCATAAATCCCTTCTTTCTAAATCTTGCCAACTAAACAAACTTGTACCTACTTATTCCTATAGTTTCCACTACATCTTTTCACATGTTCCTAAAACACATATACAACTATGCTCACAGGAGAAGGTTTCTAGTATAAAGAATACGTTTGCTATCTATTGTTCTTATTCTTCTTTTTCTAGTAAATAGTCTTGCATGAATCAACAACCACTTCTAACACCTATTCCCCTACGTGAACAATAAAATATTAGGCTATTCACTAAAACTACTACTACTGGCTAAATTACAGAATAACGAGAGGAGGAATTACCTCTACTTTTATTTCTACTAAACTTCCATGCACGCTTCACCGTCCGGGGCTCAGCTCTGGTCGTTTCTACACGGGGACGGCAAAAGCTCGTGGCGAGCTCGAACGTCGGAGACCCACGGAAATGTTGACGTAGATGTCGGTGCACGGAGGTGCTCTTAGCGTGCGGTGGTGACGCGAGGAGTTGGCGAGACTCGGTCCGGTCGGGAATGCTTACGTTGTGGCATGCTCTAATGAGGGCAAGGCAGTTGTCAAGCTTTTGTTGCCTCCGGTGGCTTGCCGAGGGGCGTCGAAATCGGTTGGGCTGCAACCTCGGCACAGACGTCACATGCTCGTAGCTCGAGCTAGCAACGCCGTTCGGAGGTGCTGGCGAGGCACGGTGCCACGATAAAAGGGGGCGACGGCTACATCAGGCGTTGGCTGCTACTCTAAAATTAGGAAGAAAATAGGTGAATACGTTTATGGGAAATTTGCGTTGATGTATAGAGGATGAGGGGGATTTGAAGAAAACATGAAGGTAAAGAAATGGTGAAGGGGAGAGATGAAGTTGTTGGTGGCGGTTGTTGCTCCAATAGAATAGTATAGGTTTTCTTTTATAGGATGTTTGTTAGGGTTCAAGTAGAGGACAAATAGGAATAGGTCATTGGGCTGGGTTGTTGTGAAGGGCATTGGAATAAGAAATCAAAATCAGGTTTTTATTTACTTGACTGAGCTTGGCCAAACATTTGGCTGGGGGTCGGCTTTATAATAAAAAATAAAGATAAATGCTATATCGTTGGCTTGATAGAAGTATGATATGGAGGAAAGATTAGGTTTGACCCAGGATTCTAATGAGATGAGAGGTAAAGAAAAGAAATTCTAAATTAAATTAATAAGACCAGCAACACAAAATAGAACCACAACAACCACAAAAATGATTATAACGAAATCAAAGGGATTTGTTATCCAAGAAGGGAAGAAGGAAAAATGGCTTAGAATTTGAGTAAGCTTAGCAATATATGTTAGCCTAATATTTTTGTGATCATAAGGATTGATAGCAGAAAATTTATAAACAAAATATGACTAAGAGGATACCAAAATGTTTTAATAGGAAAATATAATTAAGTTGAATTTGAAGATACTTAATAGTGATGATAAAACAACAATAAAGAGAAATAATATTGCTAACCAAAAGTTTCTAAAATTTAATAATTTCTCAATTAGGGCTAATTCAATATTTTAAAAAAATCAGGGGGTTTACACCAGGAGAGCCAGAGTTTGAGTTCGTCAAAGGAGCAGCGGAGCAGAGTGAGGGAGACTTCTATAGAGCTATGGTGGAAGAGCAGGAGCTGCCACATTCGTTGATTGTAGAGTTTATAGACGTCTTTTTAGAGGATTTACCGGGGTTTCCACTAGACAGAGATATGGATTTCTCTATAGATTTAGTGCCAGGCGCTGAGCCAATATCACAGTACGTCTATAGGGTGAACAACAATGAACTGGCGGAGGTAAAGAAGCAGGTGGATGAGTTACAAGAGAATGGCTTCATCCGCTCCAATTGATCACTGTGGGGTACTCTGGTAATATTTGTACCAAAGAAGGATGGATCGGTACGTATGTGTATCGACTACAGGACTCTTAACAACCAACAATAAATACCCGTTGCCGCGGATTGACGATCTGTTTGATCAATTAAGCAGGGCGAAGGTATTCTCCAAGATAGACTTGAGATCGGGGTACCATCAGGTGAAAGTGAAGAAGGAAGATATTTCGAAGACAACTTTCAGGACTCAGTATGGGCAGTTTGAGTTTTTTGTGATGCCGTTTGGGTTGACCAATGCCCCGACGGTATTTATGAACCTGATGAATTAGGTGTTTCATTAGTACCTGGATTAGTTTATAGTGGTTTTCAATGATGATATATTTATATATTCAAAGACCTCGGAGGAGCATGAGACGCACCTGAGGATAGTTCTGGAGACCCTTAGGAAGGAAAATTTGTTTGGAAAGCTTTCGAAGTGTGAGTTCCTCCTTGATAAGGTTGAATTTCTCAGGAATGTGATTATTAGAGACGAGATTTAGTAGACCCGAACAAGATTTCAGCAGTTGAGTCGTGGTCTACCCCAAGTTTAGTGGCAGAGATTAGGAGCTTTCTTGGATTGGCAGGCTATTATCGGAGATTTGTTCAAGACTTCTCCAGGATTACAGAGCCGATGACTAGGCTGACCAGGAAGGATGTGGAGTTCGTTTGGACAGAGGAGTGTCAGGCCACATTTGAAGAGCTGAAGAAGAGGTTGACTACAGCTCCAGTTTTGACGTTACCATCAGGGATAAGAGAATTTTTTTATATATAGTGATGCTTCGGGTAAGGGTTTGGAATGTGTGTTGCAGTAGAATGGGAAGGTGATTGCCTATGCTTCCATCAAATTATGCCCTCATGAGAAGAATTACTGTAAAACTCCTAATTTCTGAAAATAATTTTATTACTTATTTATATTAGTTATGAACTAAATAGGGAGAATAGATTTTATTAGATTTAATTTGAGAAGTTTTCAGCACTTAGAGGATTTATGGAGCCATTATAAAAAATTTCCTAATTTATCCCATGAAGGAGACCTTGTGGACAGTAGCTAGCTTAACCATATACACCAATATAATTTTTAGATATATATATATATAATTTATTAGAATAGAATTCTCCATTGGGTCAAACAAACAAAAAAATCCAAACCCGCAACCCGTTAACCAACCCACGCGTAAAGTTAGAAATATCAGAAGCAGCTCATCACCCTCCGTATACTCCTACCCGCATAAATAGCAGCATTAGCAGTAGTAAAACCACCTCCGTGCGTAAAGTTTAAAACCATGCGTAAACCAATTCCACCGCATAATTCCTGTCACCGCGCATAAAACAACCCTCTTATGACTCATCCCCATGACTCATCCCCCACCGCCTCTCTATCTATTCCTTAACCGAAACCTAAACCAATGAAAGGATAAAAGCAACAACAGCAGAAATTCTTAATCCCTAAGTTTCCCCACCGCCTCCTTATCCCTATATATATTCCAACACTTCTCAAAGCTCTAATCCACTTCTTTCACCAAAACTTACACACATTATTATCAGGACGTACACTATACAAAGTCTTGCTCAGGCAAGTATACCTTGCCAAATTTTACTATTTAAATTATAAACTGTTGTTTCTAATCTTGTTGCAAAATACATATAACTGTACACGCTCGAGATTGACTCGGGTATGGTCGACAAAACTGTTGATACATAGTGTAACAGACTTAGACATTAGCAGACTCACCTGCAGATACGAGGGTATTCTGATATCCTCCTAGACCTGACACTTGTGTATACATCACAATTGAAATTCATATTGGGATGCGGGTTCGTGTACTCGATTAGCTACCGGTGCGTGAGACACACATCACGGTTTAACACGTAATAAGGATATCTAGAAAATTATGACTTGGCATATAACTACGTGGTATGCTCGTTGTGTATTCGATTTGTATACCCGCATTGGGCGGGGAAGAGAGCTAGTAGGCGTATGGGACACCCACCTTCTTGACGTTATACCTTCGGATACCATGCTCCTCGGAGATGGATGATTGCAGAGCGCCCATGTTTCTGGGGGCATATGTGGCATATACTAGCCAGTCACGATGATTGGTAAATTAAGTCAGCATATGTCTAGCCTATACTTTCCCATACGTACTATAAGGTCTTCACATTACATTTACTTAGATGGTCAGCTCACCCTTTATTTATTCAGTATTTATATATAACATACTTTTATGTATCTTGTTATGTCCCACTGAAGACCTGCTTCCCTTCCAGATTTAGACGAGGCATACTATCCCACGATGTACGGACCTGGGCAGGAGACGAGGTACGCATCCGAGGAGGAGTTAGAGGTACCGCCATCCGAGTTCCTCTGATTTTGAGTAGACTTGCTACCTAGAGCTGGAGCCTCTTTATCTAGATAGCCGATGCTCTAGCCATGTTATTTCCAGCACTCTTATTTCAGTTTTGCAGTGGGTTTGTTCCCACCAGACATATCTGGGTTGTACTATGATATTTCAGACTTAGCACTTATATTCCAGTACTGATTTCAGTGTTCCTTGATATATTATGGATGAGATTAGATGTTACCTGTTATATGCTAGTACTAGACTTGTTAGTATTTTAGGACAGCGCAACACGTCTCTTGGGTCCAATAAATTTAGGTTTTCCTTCGGAGACGTGTCAGCTGGCCAATGCCACGTGGCCTAGTCCCTCCTGATTTGGGACTGGGGCGTGACAATTACCATACCCATGACTTGGAGTTGGCAACAGCCATCTTTGCTCTAAAGCTGTGGAAATACTACTTGTACGGAGAGCGTATAGAGATTTTTACATACCACAAGAGCTTGAAGTATGTGTTTACACAAAAAAGATCAACATAAGGGAGCATAGATAGTTGGAGTTGATGAAGGACTTCAATATCTCTTTACAGTACCATCCAGAAAAGGCCAACGTAGTTGCTGATGCCTTGCGCAGTTATCCAGTAGCTATGTACTTAACAAGGGACAGATATTTATTGGCTGATCTTGATAGCTTGGGTATTGAGGTACTAGTTCCTGGAGTTGTAACACAAATATGGGAACTTCAGGTACAGTCAGAGTTGATGGATCAAATCAGAGCTGCATAATTCGAGGATGAGTCTCTGAGGAGTATCAGAGCGCAGGTTCGGATGGGATTGGCAGAGGACTTCATTCTTGCGGAGGATGGATCATTGCGATAGGATGCCAGATTATGTGTGTCGGGTGGAGCGTTGCACGAGAAGGTTCTTTAGGAGGCACATCGATCTCAGTACTCTATGCATCCAGGTGTCAACAAGATGTATAGAGACACGAAAGATCATGTTTGGTGGTATGGTATGAAGTAGGAGGTAGCGAGCTTCGTATCCAGATGCTTGATATGCCAGTAGGTAAAGGCAGAGAGACAGAGGCCAGGTGGATTACTTTCGCCTTTACCCATTCCAGAGTGGAAGTGGAAGCATGTGACGATCGATTTTGTTTCAGGGCTTCCACGTTCTCCAAGAGGGAAAGACACAATTTGGGTCATCGTTGACAGGTTAACCAAATTGGCCCAATTCTTGCCATTTAAAGTGGGTACGTCTACGAAGAAACTTGCGAAGATATTTGTGCGACAGATCATCAGATTGCATGGAGTTTCTGTGAGCATAGTCTCAGATCGGGATAGTCGTTTCATATCCTACTTCTGAAGGAGTTTGCATGGTAGCTTGGGCACCCAACTCAAGTTTAGTACAGTATATCACCCTCAGACAAACGGTCAGTCAGAGAGGACTATCTAGACTCTCGAGGATATGCTATGTACTTGTGTTTTGGATTTCAGAGGCTCTTGGAAGGATCACCTTCACCTGGTAGAGTTTGCTTATAATAACAGCTACCAGGCCAGTATCGAGATATCACCATCTGAGGCACTGTATGAACAGAGATGCTGTACTCCGTTGTCGTAGGATAATGTTGGTTAGAGAGACTTATTAGGACTGAAGATGGTCGTGGATGCAGCTGAGAAAGTGAAGCTTATCAGGGATAGACTTCGGGTGGCGCAGGACAGACAGCGGCATTGTGCCGATAGCCACCGGAGACCTTTGGAGTTTGAGGTATAGGTTTTATTTGCATTATTTGTGATTGCTTATTTTAGTTAGAGTGCTAAGGATATATTTTATGCTAGGTTGGCGATATGGTGTTCTTGAGGATTTCTCTGACACGGGGAACGATTTACTTTGGTGGAGGCGGGAAGCTTAGTCCACGATACATCGAACCCTTCGGCGTTCTTGAGAGGGTCGGTGCAGTGGCTTACAGAGTAGACTTACCGCCTGCACTAGAGGGAGTACACAACGTGTTCCACGTGTCACAGTTGAGACGGTACGTGGCAGATCTTTGCTATGTATCAGTCCCCTCGAAGATCGAGGTGGGTCCGACTCTCAGCTACCCAGAGCAGCCAATAAAAATTCTGGATCGCAGGAAGAAGGTGTTGCGGAACCAGACAATTTATTTGGTACGCGTCGCATGGAGGCATCACTCTCCGGGAGAGTCTACCTGGGAGAGGGAAGCCGAGATGCGCGAGCGTTACCCTTATCTGTTTAAGCCGTGAGGTATAATTCTTTTTTGCTTATTATGATTATTTTGGTTGTTAGTTTCTTTCTTAAATTTTGAGGACAAATTTTTTCTAAGGTGGGTAGGATTGTCACCCTCACTTTTCTAAATAGGGATAATTTAGTAATT
Organism: Iris macrosiphon; assembly: GCA_036927795.1. Lineage (NCBI taxonomy): Eukaryota > Viridiplantae > Streptophyta > Magnoliopsida > Asparagales > Iridaceae > Iris > Iris macrosiphon. Next base: position 109,321,554 of record JAYESA010000018.1, read on the forward strand.
TGACATAGTTATTTTTTTTAGAGATTATATTTAATTAGAGTGTTGTATATATTTATTTGTGTTTTGTATTATTTATTTATAGTAGTATGCTAGCCTATTAAATAGACTTGACACTAGTGAACCCAATAAGACTTATCATGACAACTAGTGAGTCCAACATGAGTTAGGCCCATTAGACCAATTTTTACTAATTAATTAGGAGGATTAGACTAATTTGTATTAGTGTAAGAACTTTCCAAAATAGCCATCATTAATTATTCTCCATAATTCTTCATGTAGGGACAACTTAGACATTTGGTGGTGACTTGGAGAGGGAGAAAGATGCCAACCACTATAGAGAGGCTATTCCCTCTCTCTCCTCAAAATTTAAGTATAATTTGATTCTGGGAAAGTATAGCTATAGGGATCTGATCTGCAAACGATCATTTTACTCCTTGGACCACTCGACGGTGAAAAAATGCACATGCACATGGAAAGAAGCTTTGGCAAGGAGATCGTGTCCGGATCGTGTGTATATTATATTCATGTTCAACCTAACCAGATCACATATTTTGGTATTCTTAATTCTAGATCCCTAATTCACTTCATCCCTCTATCAATCCCTCTCAATTCATTTACATTCCCTCTCATTCTCATCAGTCAAGGAGCATTGGAGGTTGGAGTTGCAAGAAGCACTTGGAAAAGGAGCTTTGGCAAGGAGATCGTGTCTGGATCGTGTCCGTGGAAATAATTTATTAGAAATCTATCTCCCAATAGGTACAATTATGAATTAACCTTCATTGTATGTTCCAAATCATGTATTTGACCATTAGGAACCTACCCAAGGCATAGGACTATTTATAGGAGCAAGTTCTAGGCTAATTGGATGTGTATTGTGTCTTTAGCATGGTATTTTGTGTCTTTTTTTGGGAATTATGAGATTGACGCATCAAGTGTGTGTCATGACACTTGGAATGGCTTGCTAACACTTAGTTTAAACTCTATTTGTCATTTAGAACTTGTTGGTAGGCTTTGGGTTGGTTTTGGATAGGTTTGGGGTACGTATCATAAGAGTATCCTAGCGTATCGCTAGTAGGCACCCCAAGTGTTTGTTAGAATGCTTATTCATCTATTTTAGTTTAATATTCAGTGTACATCTATATACATATGTATTTATTTAAAAATTGCTATATATATATATATATATATATATATATATATATATATATATATAATGTGTATATTGTGTGTTAGTTATGAGGTGCCTGTTTATAGATGAGGAGAGGGGAGACTTGATTGCATTGAGATGTTAGGGGGATTGAACCTTGTGTCAAGATTAGGTGATGTTCAGTTGGGTGTTTGCAGCATGGGAACTTGCTATCTGCAGCAAGTATCCGTAGGGTGTTTAGTGTGGATGGAAAGGTGTGTATCAGTCCAGATTGTGCCTCAGGGTGTGGTTAGCACTGCTATGCACTAGTTTAGACTGTAAACAGTCATGTGAGTATATACATGTTGATGCAATGTTGGGGGGGGGATTGATACCTTAAGTATCAGATATTGCTGCACATGACTTGAATAGTTGGTATCGGGTTAGGAACTGAATGTGTTCAGATTTGACCCTTTTATCAGTAAGAAAAATTGCTCGAATAGGGACTACAATCAGTTGCAGTCCAGTTTTGGTCTATTGATTACTACAGTTCAGATATGTTACAGTGAGAGGAGGTAGATAATGAGCTTAGGAGTGCACCTTAGTGTATTAGTGTTAGTGTTGACTGTGAGTGTGCAGGTCCAATTGGGGCTCAGCTAACCCTGATACAGGGGTATCAAATTGTAAGATCCCTAATCCTGAAAACCGTATTTCTCTATATTTTATTTATAGTAGTTATGAGCTAAATAGAGGGAATAGATTTTATTTAATCTTTATTTGAGATGTTGTACATTTAGAGGATTTATGGGACCATTATAAATTTTTTCTAAATTATTCCATGTAGGAGACCCTTGGACAGTTGTTAGCTTAACCGTATGCACCAATATAATTTTTAGAGCTTTCTATATATTGATATAAATATATATAGAATTCCTATTGGATCTCTACAGAAAACCGCAAACCTACTACCCGCTTGCACCCAAACCCGCGTAAAGTAAGGAATCAACAACAGTAGTAGCAAACCAACTTCTCTTTTCTTTCTTTTTTCGCGCGTAAAGTTTAAACCCCACGCGTAAAGCAACTCCGTGCATAAAGTAGAACTCCACCGCTTCTTATTTCATCGTGCGTAAACTCAATCCCACCGCTTAATTTCCTACACCGTGCGTAAAACAAACCCACCACCTCATTTTCACCGCCTCTTATCCCTGTGTTATTACTAAACAACCCTCAGCCGAAACCTAAACCAATGAAAGAAAGGAACAGCAGCGACAATATTTCTTAACCAGTAAGTAACCCCCACCGCCTCTTTTTACTATATATATATGTGTTATTACAACTCTTCCAAATCCTAACCCCACTTCTTCTTACAATGAACTAAAACACTGTATTGGACGCTTGCACTCTACAGAACTTTTGCTCTACAAGTGTACCTTGCCATTGTACCTATTATTTATATTCCAGCTGATACATGCATATTTTAATTCTGCTTATATAGATGTTTATTTTTGTAGATTTTTGGACCTACTTCATAAGACCACCCCAGTATCATGTAGCATCAGTAGGTTCATTGGCCGTGACACAGTTGTTACACGAGTTGTGAGTCTCATATAGATTCTGGACTACGTACCGGGTTGGCCTCCTGTACGTATGAGCCGTGCGTTAGGGATAACTGCTGATAGAAACTCTATATGCTAGAAGACTCTATAGTTATTAGTGGTTCAGGGACATAGCCTATTGTAGTACGGTGGTCCAATCCTTGTCCTTGTTTGGTCGTAGGATTGGGCTATTGTACTAAAGATAGGTTATGAACCAAATTATGTTATGGATATGACATGCTTAGAGCATTAGGCGGGGAGGACTACTAGTAGGCGTATGGGACACCCCACTTTCTTTACTATGGATTCCACACTCGACGGAGTGGTATGGACGTTATATACTATACAGATTCCCTGTTCTTGCGCCCTTGTATTAGGGGCACATGTGGCATATACTAGCCAGTTATCACGATTGGTGAATTACGTCAGCATATGTCTAGCCTACACTTTCCATACGCCCAAAGTTGTATTTCACTTAGACGGTTAGGCGACCCAGTGGATGTTTATTTTCAGTACTTATTGGCATGTTACTATGTATCTTGTTACGTCCCTCTGAGGACCTGGTACCTTTTCAGATATGGACGAGTAGGAGTATCCACAGGAGCACGGACCTGGACCTGACTCTTCCTACCTGACTGAGGAGGTCTTACCCTCAGAGTAGCTGTGACTTGTTTCCACTATTTAGAGATTTTGTTGCTACTTCAGTATAGTCATTTTGTAGTGGATTTATTTCCACCTGACTATCAGATTTGATACTTATTTTGGATATCCAGTTATTATTCAGCTCTTTATTTCTACTTATTAATTGTGCTGTGGATGAGATATAGATTGTGTGTGACTTGTTGTGACAGTATATTACCACTGGTGGATTTTATATTCATGTACAGCGTACGTGTGTATATGATTTTCATATATTGGAGTTCGTATACATACGGCTGGACGTGTTACGTATTCCTAGTCCTACGTATTTTGGGACTGGGGCGTGACATATTTTTAGTGGTGGCCCATGCAGGTCGAGAATATATTGTCTCGGTTACGTAACTGTACCGAATAAGCCTGCGTATAGGAATAGAGTATAAGGATCTCATCCACACTTGACTAAAACTCATTCTTCCTTTTAACCATCCTAAGATTGGATAACCAAAGTTTACGCCAAGACCCTTTACCTTTGTTGGCGTAAAAGCCAAATGACTGTTGTGTTAGCATAAAAGCCCAATAGACTGCCTGGTTGGCGTAAAAGCCAAATAACTGACTTGTCGGCGTAAAGGCCAAACTATGAAGAAGATTGCCTCATTTACGCCACGATTATGACATCTGCATATGACACGTATTCCTTTATAAGATCATGACATGCGAGCCTCGTAGGTAACTACCCCTGCGTAAACTTGATGATTCCTGAATAAATAGATAACCAGCATAGAGTGGTCTGTTTAGGCGTAATATATAAGGCAGCGTAGAATAGCCTGATTAGGTGTAAATGTAAGGATGGTGAGGTGAGCGTAATCTTCACAGCTTAAGCTTTTCCAGTCATGATCAATTAGAACAAAATCTCGTGCATTAAATGCAGAGATATGCCTCGAGCCCTGTGGAAGAAACAACTTTTGACATAGCGTCTGATTTTGTCTTATCTTGAGCGTAAAAACCCATTTCTGTCTTGAGCATAAAAACTCATTTCGAACTTGAGCGTAAAGGCTCATTTCTATCCTTGTAGAATAGACAGCATATTCAGAAGACTACATTTCCTTCCTTTTACATGCATAAAAATGACTTGTGTCAAATATGACACTAAACGACAACCTGGTCTCTGTGCAAAAATCATCATCACAGCTGACCTCTCGATCATAGTGCAGTACCTTTGTCAGATGTCAAGATCACTGATTTGTCTGACAAATTCATCAAGTTCCTCGTACAACTTTTTGCTGCAAAACATATAGCAAACATTACGCAGGAGACTTTTTACGCAGACTTTACACAGGAAAACTTTACGTAATTTTTCAAAGACAGACTTTACGCTGCAATGTATTTCAGATTCTACGCATAAACCTTTTACGCACAGATTTTACGTAGGTAGATTTTACGTAGCAGATCTTTTACGCGCGGAACTTTTTATAAACTTTATGCAGACAGACTTTTACTTAGACTTTACGCCAGACAGCTTGAAACTGTGTTTTACGCCAACTATCTTGAGTCCCTGTTTTACGCGGGGAGAGACTTCCTATATGTAGAGAGTTTTGACTGTAAATACACGGACAAATCCCCAGCGTATTTTATGGCTTCTACATTCTATCTAATGCTTGCATCCTGTTTGATTCCTGTACTTCTTCTAAATCGTTGTACATCACCTATAGAGAGATGGATATGAAGAAGGGATGTACTATAACCGATAGTGACACAACTCCTGGAGTCAATGGTCAGACTCAAGGAGAGACCTCAACAATTCCCAGACTTCCGGAATCAGATGGACAGATTCACAGTCCAGTTCCATCTGACCTTCCCGTTCCACCTAATGGGAACCTGCCAGTATCATCAACATCACAAGATGGCCAGGCACAACTGTTCCAATTCTTCCAGATGATGATGCAGGAACAGAGGCAGCAGACGGCCGAGCAAAGGCAAGAAATTCTGGCAGCAATTGAAAGGATGGCTGTAAGGACTACTGTACCAGCTCAAGCACTAGCTCCAGTACCTCGAGCTAGGGCTGGTTCAGTAGCAGACTTTATATAGATGGGTCCAAAGCCGTACCAAGGTATTGGGAACCCAGAGGAAACTACCAACTGGATCTCTCACACCCAAAAATTATTAGAGATATCGCAGCTACCTGCAAACCCAAGGATGACGGGTGTAAGGACACATCCAGGACCAATAAGGACACAGTAAGAAGGACCTATCAGACGTCCTTTGGAACCACCACAACAGTATCAACACAGAGCCGGACCGTACCAGATCCCAAAAAAGCCCCGCTGCCATCATTGTAGGAGACGCGGACATATTAGGAGGGACTGTCGACTTCGCCTAGGACAATGTATAAGGTGTGGTTCCGGACATCATTTGGTAAGAGACTGTCCTATGCAACAAGCATCAACACCTTCACCGTCAGTACATGAGCTAGCACTTCCAGCACCGAAGCCATCTCAGCAGATAAATAGACCAGGAGAATCAACTTGGCAACACGAGGACGACAAGGGCGCGAACGTTCTCTGAACCTATTCGTTGATCAAGGTATAAATTTACTTTGTTAAATTATACCTTATACCATCCTTGACTTTCTACCGTGACTCAGTTTTAATTTCAAGGACGAGATTTTTTTATAAGTTGGGTAGTATGTCTCACAACCTAAGTATCACATAGTCCTCTTGACTCCTTAGTAAAGTGATATTAACTGTACGCTAGCATAAGAAGATAGTGTTTATTCAGACCGAAGAAATTAGAGGTCTATACCCTATTTTGTTAACTAGCAACTTGACAAGGAATTAGTATGACAACTGTAGAGACTATAGAGTCTTATCACTTTGTGACTTAAATTATTATGTACCTTTTTTCATCATGATCTAGCGCATTTTATATACTACTTTGACTTATGCTGCTATTTTATAGCATAGTTTTGCAAAGCTTAGTCTTTTATCAAGCTTGTTCATGACATATGTATTAGTGGATGCATACATTAATATATTTCAGAATCAATGTATTAAGGTCTAGCTAACCTTAGTGCACTTGGTTCGCCCTTGGTATGACAACTTTACGTGGATTGAGATATGTAGTGATTAGTAGATGAATATACTTGCCCTCTAGTTATGTTTGAGCATATCGTATCAGTTACATAAACTATACCGATACGAGCATGTGAATAAGAATTTCCAAAATAGATTCAATCCACAGCTGCCTTGACAATCCCTTTTGAATTCATTAAACGCCTTGATCCCCATACTTTTAATTTATTACCTCCCCCTTGAACTCGTTATTATTGTGTTCCGCCCTTCCTTCCTTCGAAAAAACAAAACCTCGTGCTTGGTATAAGTATGATATACAGATAGTACTTGAGATACCCCATAGGTCAATCATATTATTTGATGATTACTTCCTGTAATTAAAGGTATATCATAAGTGATATATTTTGTGTAATCCTTGAAGATTGAATAACATGATTAAATGATTTAAGGAATAATTTTCTTGGATATATAGCCTTAAGTGATAGATGGGTAAATTCTAAGTTGGGAAGAAATTGCATTTATTAAATATGAGGTGAATTCTTTTAAATTGTGATCCAGAAAGATTAGATAGAGAGACCCCTACCCTATTTTAATTTCGAGGACGAAATTTTTATAAGTTGGGTAGAATGTAAGATCCCTAATCCCAAAAACCGTATTTCTCTATATTTTATTTATAGTAGTTATGAGCTAAATAGAGGGAATAGATTTTATTTAATCTTTATTTGAGATGTTGTACATTTAGAGAATTTATGGGACCATTATAATTTTTTCCTAAATTATTCCATGTAAGAGACCCTTGGACAGTTGTTAGCTTAACCGTATGCAGCAATATAATTTTTAGAGCTTTCTATATATTGATATAAATATATATAGAATTCCTATTGGATCTCTACCCAAAATTGCAAACCCACTACCCGCTTGCACCCAAACCCGCGTAAAGTAAGGAATCAACAGCAGCAGTAGCAAACCAACTTCTCTTTTCTTTCCTTCTCCGCGCGTAAAGTTTAAACCCCACGCGTAAAGCAACTCCGCACGTAAAGTAGAACTCCACCGCTTCTTATTTTACCGTGTGTAAACTCAATCCCACCGCCTCATTTTCACCGCCTCTTATCCCTGTGTTATTACTAAACAACCCTCAACCAAAACCTAAACCAATGAAAGAAAAGAACAGCAGCGGCAGTATTTCTTAACCAGTAAGTAACCCCCACCGCCTCTTATCACTATATATATATGTGTTATTACAACTCTTCCAAACCCTAACCCCACTTCTTCTTACAACGAACTAAAATACTGTATTGGACGCTTGCACTCTACAGAACTTTTGCTCGGCAAGTGTACCTTGCCATTGTACTATTATTTATATTCCAGCTGATACATGCATGTTTTAATTCTGCTTATATAGATATTTATTTTTGTAGATTTTTGGACCTACTTCATAAGACCACCCCAGTATCATGTAGCATCAGTAGGTTCATTGGCCGTGACACAGTTGTTACACGAGTTGTGAGTCTCATATAGATTCTGGACTACGTACCGGGTTGGCCTCCTGTACGTATGAGCCGTGCGTTAGGGATAACTGCTGATAGAAACTCTATATGCTAGAAGACTCTATAGTTATTAGTGGTTCAGGGACATAGCCTATTGTAGTACGGTGGTCCAATCCTTGTCCTTGTTTGGTTGTAGGATTGGGCTATTGTACTAAAGATAGGTTATGAACCAAATTATGTTATGGATATGACATGCTTAGAGCATTAGGCGGGGAGGACTACTAATAGGCGTATGGGACACCCCACTTCCTTTACTATGGATTCCACACTCGACGGAGTGGTATGGACGTTATATACTATACAGATTCCCTGTTCTTGCGCCCTTGTATTAGGGGCATATGTGGCATATACTAGCCAGTTATCACGATTGGTGAATTACGTCAGCATATGTCTAGCCTACACTTTCCATACGCCCAAAGTTGCCTCAAGTTGTATTTCACTTAGACGGTTAGGCGACCCAGTGGATGTTTATTTTCAGTACTTATTGGCATGTTATTATGTATCTTGTTACGTCCCTCTGAGGACCTGGTACCTTTTCAGATATGGACGAGTAGGAGTATCCACAGGAGCACGGACCTGGACCTGACTCTTCCTACCTGACTGAGGAGGTCTTACCCTCAGAGTAGCTGTGACTTGTTTTCACTATTTAGAGATTTTGTTGCTACTTCAGTATAGTCATTTTGTAGTAGATTTATTTCCACCTGACTATCAGATTTGATACTTATTTTGGATATCCAGTTATTATTCAGCTCTTTATTTCTACTTATTAATTGTGCTGTGGATGAGATATAGATTGTGTGTGACTTGTTGTGACAGTATATTACCACTGGTGGATTTTATATTCATGTACAGCGTACGTGTGTATATGATTTTCATATATTGGAGTTCGTATACATACGGCTGGACGTGTTACGTATTCCTAGTCCTACGTATTTTGGGACTGGGGCGTGACACAAATCACAGTAGTAGCAACAAGGTGAGTTGAGAGGGGAGTTAGCTACTGTAGTTGCAGTATTTAGCATTGGAAATTGCTATATGAGCAACAACTATGGGGGAAAATAAGTTATTGGTTTTAAGGATTGGTGTGTGTGATGTTTAGAGTAGTGTATCAGGGTAAGTATAGTGTAGAAAGTGTGTCAGGTAATAGCCTGAGTATGGTAAGTGACTTGGTAATGTGAGGTGAGTGATTAAGGTATAGACTAGTGTCTTGGGTTAGCTAAGGTAGAGTAATGTTTGGGTAGGCAAGTTGTATTAAGGTAATTATAGGCAAGATACCTAGATTATGATATTGATGCTAGATAGGTAAGGTTATATGTCTATAGTCTATCTAGTTGATACTTTGTGCTATTAGCTAATATAGCTAATATTGGCTAGTATTAGCTAGTTAGTGACTAATATGGATTAGTTACCTTAGTGTGAACCTAGGAACTTGTGTATAACCTAGTATGACCTAGTTTGACTAGTATGACTTAGAAATGGCCTAAAAATCATACCTTAGTGCATTTTTTTCATATTTATCACTTTATTACACCAAATTAATATGTCATTCATATATAGGTGTGTGACACCATCTCAGACACTGAGTTACATCTTTTGCTCAGGACTAGTGGCGAGTACATCTTTCTGTTAGTTTTCAGTCATGATAGTGTATATATCACATGTTCTAGAACTGTTTACTTGATTTCGACACAGTGACTACACGGACTGATACTGAATGGATCATGTCATGGGATGTTATCCTCTACTGTGTTTAGCGGGTACTCCTTCACATATATTTTATCGTGTATATTGGGTATTAATTTTTATGTACTTTATTTTCATACACTACTCGTGTTCAGTGTGCTTATATTCGTGTTCACAACTTGTCGTGATTGGATCCATAAGTTTTCATTTCGGATGAGGGAGTAGGAGTAGGAGTTGGTTATGTGATCAAGCCCTGTGTATTCATGTACATATCGATTACATATCACATGTGTAATCGAGTACCATATTATATTCATGTTCAACCTAACCCGATCACATAACAAGCCTGTACTCTAAAGCACATAAGCTAATTTTATCGATAAACCATAGTCTCCGAACGGAACTATGGAAATTTATGAGTTTTGTAGACGCCCTCTAACGTTCATGGATCGTTACAAATGGTTACAGATAAATGGTTGACATTTTATGTACATCACTAGTCTTGAGCTAAGTAAGTGATTCGAGCTAGCCTAAATCCCACCCATGCGAGTGAAGGTTGTCCTCTAAATTGCACATTTAGGCAGTTAGAAACACCCTTGCATATGTTATGAGTTTATTTAAGTTTATACAACATGTATATTATGTATCTTGCTACGTCTCTCTGAGCACCTGGTTTCCTTCCAAGTTATTGCTGAGCTCCATTGAGACTAATAGGATTTTGTGATGCTTTATTTCTACAGGATTTAGGTAGTGCTAGTGGTACCTTCTTATTGTTGGCCATGTTTTATTTATTACCGTGAATTTAGCTATTGTTATAGCCTAGTTTTTATAACTCATATTGTTCATTTCGAGTCTATTCAGACAAGTGTAGTATGGGGTGCACACCATGATACCTGTTGTCCAATCTTATACTTTGTATTCTTGTGGATTGAGAGACATAGATGTATTTGTTATGTTATCAAGATAGTGACCATTTCTGAACAACTTATACATATTCGAGCTGGACTGGAGTCCACTTGGTACATAGCTGGCTATTGCCACGTTACCTGGTCCCGTATATTTTGGGACTGGACGTTACAGTCTACGTTTAAACTAGTAATAAATTTTGACCTTTATATATTTTTCTTAGAAGAACTAAATAGTTCATTTGATGAATTCAATGAATTTAAAGAACTTATTATGTGTTCTAAATATTTTGAGCATATCTCAATAATCAAACCTGTGAACAATTTCTATTATTTGTTTGTTACTAATAACTGTAATAGTTTGTAGGAAGTAATAATTGATTGTAGGGATGCTTTGGACGCATCAAGACAACCACCAGTAATTGAGGAGCTTAATGACAGGTCCATGTTGGACATTATTCTTCTTCCACCTCCACAATCGTCAATACCACCATGGAATTTTGTCGTCTTGCCAGAAACCTCAATATTGACTACCTTGATGAAGCAAATGCCTCCGCCATGGTCGATTTGGAGGATATCACCAGGAGCATAATTTTTCGGATTTTATGCTTACATGATTCACCAAGAGATAAAGTTTTTGAAGCCAAGGAGAATGATGGAAAAAAATATCGATTTCTTCTTATCTTTTAGTTTTTCTGTTATTTTAGATAGATAGTATTTTTTTTTCTGTTTTATCAGTTATGATTTAAATTATTTTAAAGATAATCCTTTATATATTGACTTTATCTTATTATTAATTTCTTGTGAGCCTATAAATAGTTTGTAACTTCATAAATTATGGAATCGAAGAATTGGAGAATGAGAAATCTATTTTGAGTTTGTATTGTGCGATACCAAAATCCCTAAAGTAAATTTCTCTATCTTATTTTTCTTCTCTGCCTTCGACGTTGACGTCATCTACACGTCATTCCAAATCGAATATTTTAAATTATTATTATTTTCTTTCTATTATAATTATTTGTGATAAATTTATAATAGTTTATTGTCATATTTTATTTAAAGCTGAGAATCGAGTGAACGCAAAATCCTAATCATTCCCAAAACTTCATAAATTTTCAATTTTATAAAAGTTATATTCTTTCTTTGGGTTTTCATACCGCGTCATCCCGCCAAAGAACATATCTGTTTCCATCAAATTTGGCTCCGGTCCGACCCGTGCCCATCCCTATCAAATCCTAATAATTAATATCAATTTCTTGTGATTTGGTAGGTTTTTTTATATATATAACTAGGCTCACTTTTTATAAATATATACTTGCATGGCAAATCCATTTTGAAATAGTATAAAATATTTTGAAGTAAATTTATGTTTGAGATGTTGAACATTTATTGTAGTTGGAAGTGTATAATTATTAGTGGTTAGTAATTATGTTAGTGGGGAGGTGTCATTAATTTACATATTTTATCCTTAGTTAATTTAAGCATATTTTGATATATATAATGTTGAACAACGATATTTTTGGAATATAAAAGTTCCACTGTAAAACCTAGAAGTTTTCTTGTTTTATAGTAGATAAGATAATAATAGGTATTTTTTAAGTTAATTTTTTGTAAATATTTTAAAATTGGTTACTTGTTAGAGATGGTTTGGCATTGTTGTTGTTTTTCAAAAGCCCATAGTAAAAGAATTTTTTTTTACAACATATAGAAAGCTGTTGTAATTTTTTTAAATGGAACTAACTTAAAATATTTTTAATAAGCTACTCTTTACTTAGCGAATGGAGGTATTTTTCTTGGTTGCTTGAGTTCGATTCCTAGGAACGACAATATTTATATAAATTTTAAATTCAAATTTATTTTAATAATTTTTTTACGCACGTGCACGTTACTAGTGTTAAAGAAAACTTTCAACTTGCAACAAAACTCTTTACTTTCAACAAAACTCTCCACTTTCAATGGACTTGCAATGGCTAGCCAAGCATCGAAACAGTTTTTTCTTAGGAGTTCACTTTCAATTCACTTACAATACACTTGTAACAATCCAAACGTTCAAAATGAGTTCAGTTTCAATGTACTTCCAAAAAAACCTGCAGAAAATTTGCATATTTCAACGCACTTGCGAGTATCCAAGCACCTCTTAGGGGTTGTTTTGTATGTTGAAAGTGATTCATGGATTATTTGCATTGGGTTTTGTGATGGAATGATCTGCTGTTTGGTTGGGTGTGAAACTGTCGACCGAAAGTGATCTGAAAAAAGAAGAAGAATTAGCAGCCGCAGTTCCGGTCGGCTAACGCGACAAGAAAAAATGGCCACTTTCATATCCATTTTTTTTCTGCAAATGTGGGCTGCAACTCACTTTTTTTGTAATTCGTGCTGACATTATTTAATATATATAAATAACTTTTTGACAACTTTAGTACTTTTAGTTCATTAATTTTTTTGTATAATATTTTTATTTTATTTTATCCACTTTTATACTCATTCAAATACTGAAAGTATGATTTGACCAATTTCAAGTTATAAAATATTACCTACCCAAACATTTAAAACCATATTTGCCATACAAAAACTGATATAAAACTCAAAAATATATGTATTTTACTTTTACTAAGAAAAAAATCACCTTCATATTTTTTTTTTTTTCATTTTTTTCATTTTCAACCAGTCCCCTCGTAGTGAAGGGTGTAAGAAAATAGTGTGAGTAGAGGGAGAAAAGAGGGTTTGGAAAGAGAGGGTTTTTATGTTAAAGAAAGGGTCCCCTGGTGCATGTGAGGAGGCTGTTGGTGGTTTACACCGGATGAATGGAAGTGGAGAGATCTGTATTTGTTTGTGGGGTTCTCAAAGGTACAGGTATGTTTTCTTTCCGGTGCTTAGCTTTTGGAGGAAAGTGATAGATGTTGGGATGCTATCATTCCTCCTTTCCCCTTCTTATCTATATCTGTCCACTGACTTCCATCTCTCACAACACACCTGTCATGTGGGCAACTGCTAAACAAAGCTGATCTTAACTGAGTCTTGAAGACCTTGCTGGGATCTGACATTCTTAAATCATGTGTCATGTCCATGTGCATGTCCATCGGATTGCGCACTTAGGTTTTCGAGTTTGGTGACGGTAAAAATGAAGAAGCTAAACTAGAGTCTAATCCCCCCCTCTCATGATTAGTAGTAGAGATGTATTTTAGGGGTGGACGTTCGGTTTATTCGATTTCAGTCGAACCGAAATGATTAAAATCGAATAAACCGAAAATTTAAAAATCCAAAATCGAAATCGAACCGAAATTAGCCATGACCGAAACCGAATCGAACCGATAAACCATTCGGTTTGTTCGATTGAACTATATCTATTGTTTAATGGGCCGGATCCAAAATTGGAATTGTGATTCAATTATATTAAAATTTTAAATTTTTTGTACATACTAGTCACGTTCACGTGCTTGCACATACTAAAAAAAAGACGGGAGAAATCTATGCCGTTATTGAAAAAATAGACAAAAATTTAAACTATATTAAAATATTTAAAAAATAATTTTAATGTTTTTATTAGGATTTGTTATAAATATGTTTTTAGAATTTTCGATATATGTTTAGTTAGATAATAACATGTAGTTAGTTTAAATATAATTTAAATATTGAATATATTAATGATTCCTTATATATTCAGGTAGTTAGAAGGATTTTATGTTTTTTATTTTCTTTCTCAACTACGTGATGAGATAATATATACATTAGTTAATTTTTTTAAATTTTTTTTAAAATTAATAATTGAGGATATATATACGACTTAGACGGCTCATTTTTGAGTCATTTCTAAGCTGCATTATACTAGTAGAGATGTTTGTTGTATTTCAAAGTTGGGTACACAGTTGGACTAGTTGTTAAATGATCAAAGTTTGATTTTAAAAGATATACATAGAATTGTTATTTTCAAAATACACACAAAAATATATACATTTTTAATCAAAAAATATGCATAATATTGGGGGTATTTAATAATTGCATAAGTTTTATTAGCTTCTCGGTTTTAAACCGAAACTGAAACCCAAAACCGAAATCAAAACCAAAACCAAAACTAAATAAGAAATTTTAATATTTTAAAAATCAAAACCGATTTTTTTTTCTTTCCAAATTGAACCGAATTTCTTATTTGGTCTGATTCTCGGTCCAAAACCGAATAATGCTCACTCCTAATCTATTCTAGGCTTAACAGGGGCTTCCATTTCGGTCAGGTCAACTCTAAGTACAAATCTGAAGGATCAACTCTCTGGTTCAGTGTGTTCCAACAAGGTGTATCAGTGCTGACTAATACCGGTGCAACATGTTGTATTGGCACATGATTTATATAATCATGTCAAAACTATTCTGAAGATGGTCCAAAGTTGGGATTGCAGTGTTTATAAACCGGTCTTGGTTTGCATTCTCTAGCAGAGCGATTTGACCGTCCACGGGCAGAACGAGATAACGAGTAGAAATCGTTTTTGACATTCTAAAGTTCATGTACAAATACTAAAAAAAATAATCTTTTTATTTTAGCCACTCTAAAAAAAGTCATTTTCTGACATTCTAAGGATATGTTAATTTGCAGTTTCAAAAAAAATTAAGGAGGCCGAAAAAAAAGGAGATTTGGAGGTTATTTTTTTTGGATTTTTCCAGTTTTTGGGACCTTATATGATAGCATGACTTGCACATGCTCAGAAACGACCATGTCCACAACTATGGAAACAAACATGCTCTTTGGCACGCGCTTATGTGCGTGCCTGTGCACGCACGCAGCGACGGGTCGGCCGGACGTGGATCCGGAGGAGGGGAGGGGAAGGACGGAGCCGCCGTGCGCGTGTACAGGCACGCACAAAAGTACACGCCAAAGAGCTTTTTTTGCTATGGAAACTATGGTTCTTTTGTACCAACATCAAAAGTCAGTTATTGGTGGGTCTCTTTTTAACCCAAAACGAACATACAAGTAAACATAGCCTTTTTAATCCACAAAATTAATTAATTAAATTTCAGGCTGGGTTTTGTCTGAAATGACAATTCTAGGTTGTTATCCAGTTTTAACAGTTTAACCTCCTTTGGGATATTGTCAACAGTTTTGTTCCAAATCCAGTTTTTACTATAAACAGTACATTTTTGTTAGGGAGATGAGATCTGGTGGTGGTGGTGGTGGATATGGTCATCCTTCCTTGGATCTCCAAGAGAGGACAGAAAGATACATAGATACTAGTGAGGAGGAGAAGATTTGATTTGTTTTCATTTAATGGAGCACAGCATCCATCTTGGTATCTCCATGTTCCTGTAAGAGCTGTCTGGAATATTTTTGTTCACAAGTTCCATTAATGTTTGGTCCTACGTAGAGGAGTGAGTGAGATTTGTTTATGTACATAGATTCTTATGATAATAATTGGCTCTTCTTGATATATATATATATATATATATATATATATATATATATATAGCAGCCAGCCCCATCTAATATTATCCATCATCCTAGGCTTCTCCATCCAGCCTCTCTCTTCCTTGCTTCCTCAACTGCCTGTCAATTATTCTGTTGGCATTATTTTTTTGTTTATGGTGGGTTGCCTTTGTTGTTTCTGTAGGCAATACAAGTTTTTTAGTTTGGTTTGGTTGCTGTTCGTGTGTTGTGGGAGGAAGAGGTTGCTCATGTCCAACTAGCCAGTCCCCTGATCTATCAACCCTCTTCGCCCTTGGATTCCTCGGTGGACTTGGACCTGGCCTAGTTATATAAGTGGTTGTCGATTGTTGGTGAGTTGGCTCTTTCTATTGTTTGCTATCTATGGGGAGTGAGTGATATGGATGAGAAGAGAAGAGAAGGGGTTGGAGGGAGGAGGAGGAAGATGATCCGTAAGCAGAGGTGTCGTCATCAACTCTATCCTGTTCTTTACTTGGTACTTGATCCTTCCTCTTGTTGTGTACTTGTCTGTTATGTACATTTTCCCATTTCTATTGTTGCTATTTGCTTCTTGCTCGTCTGTAGATTTTATTTTGCTAGTTTCTTTGCTGCTCATTATTTTTAGTGTGCTTTGGCTTGAGTGATACAACACGTTGTTTAGGAGCTTTTGCAGTTGAACTATGGTAGTCGTGTAGTAGATGTTCAGTCCAGGGGCAGATCCAGAAATGTAGTTAATGGGGGCTTGATTAAGTAGAAAAAAAAATGTAAAATAAATAAATATAGATAAGTCATGTTTCAAACTTAGGACCTTCAATACAAAACATAAATACTTCACTAGGACTACCTTTTGATAGTGTTTAATATAGTGGGGAGCCATAGTTATTTGTTAAGTTTGACAAAATTATTCATAATCTATAGTAAAATTTTATTTTCCGAGATCTGCCCATGGTTCAGGGAATGTATGAATCTGGTAATACTAGGGGAAAATTCTATAGAGCTCTTCAAATTTACCGAGCCTAGTTATATGAGTGGATGTTTTCCCAAAATAAATTTTCGGACAAGAACAAGCACCAGACTTGGGTGATATTTTACCACCCCATGGCTTTGACATATTTTTCTGGTTGTTTGTTGCTTAGTGTTGGCATCTTGCATGACAACATATCTGTCACAAATTATAATTAGTTGATCTAGATTGTTGTGTTTGTTTCCTTAATCTTTGATCATATCGTTCCATGTAGGAGTTAAAATGCTCTCCAATTGCAATTGCAGGTCTGATTTAGTAACCGATTTGCCTTGTCTTTGAAGAGCTAAATAATGGTCATTGATAGTTTTACCCACTGAGTTTCATCCTTTAACATCAGCATACATGGCCCCTACTGAAGCCGTAGAGTTAAGACTCAATTCAGGAATTGCTTTTGTACTGGCATTCTTGAGGACTTTAACTGATTGAAGAATCATACTAGCTGGTGTGGTTTTCCAATGCTACTATATACAAATACTATGATGCGGAAGCACAATCTATATTATTTTTTAGTATGATTAAGATGCAGGGGCAGCAATTGAACAACATTCCTTTTTTCTTCTAGAAACATCAACTTTTTAGCTTGGTTATTAAATGTGTGTTTGGCACAACCTTCCACAAATGTTCCATAGATTCAATACAGTATAATCATAAACTTTTCCCAATCAAATTGTATACGTACGTAGTCAAGCACCAACCTCATTCCAAAAGGGCTCCTGATAAAGATTGATCACATCAATACGACAGTCAATCTGACATAGTACATACTATGAGACGATGAAATATTCTGACAGAGGTAACTTTCAACAAGAGAGGACTTTCTATAAAGCCTTGAAAGCCAGTTGGTTTGCAAGGGTATTTTCAAAGTAGTAGTGGAGCTCAGGAAACTAAGGAGCTATGCTTAAAATTTCCCTTGACCATGACAGGATAGTTTTTGCAGGCAGAATTATGCAAAGTAATAAGTGGAAATACACCCAAGACGATAGAGGTCGATCTACTAAAGAGGTTTATTATATGTTATTGTGGCAATTTTTCCAAATTTATTTGGTTTTCATTATAGAACTAGTCATTGTAACTATTTATAATATTTTTGCCAATCATTTGCCAATTTTCATTTTTGTCATTATGGGTGGCAGTAGCACCTCTTGATGTCTTAACTCTTAAGCTCCTTTTAACTTTGTGGGAGAACATTTAGAAAATTTCATTCAGTCCTATTTTGTTGCATGGAGTTCGAAATTGAGGCCCTCTTTCGGCTCTACCAGACTGACTGATGATAGATTCTTATTTAAAAATATCCTGAGATAGACTTCTAAATATGAAGAAACCAATAGTAAGATTCGTACATATGCCTCATTGAAGTTTCCTTTCCCATACTTTGTATAGATCTATAGTTACAGTCTTGATAGGTAGCACAAGTATGGACACGGATACGGATAAGGACACCATAGGGATATGAGATATGTACATTTTAAAATAGTACAGTGTAGTCACCTATGTTGCACAAATACGGACACGTATACAGGTACGTAAACGATACGGATACTGACACCTGCCGTGTCCGTGCAACATAGGGTTTGGATAGATATTCAGCCAATTGTGGGAATTTGTCTGAAGCACCAGCCATATCATTTTTGCTTTCACTTTGCATTGAGTGCTTATAGTCAGTTGAGTTGTTTTGTCTTGTGATGTTTGAGAGAATGTGGTGATGTAGTTTTTATATAGTGTTTGGTTCTGCTGTATTCCCTATTTCACAGCTTTACATATATTGGGTTGGGTTCTTTTGTAATCCCAATTTTTTTTAAAATAAAAATACATGTCTTGTTTTTCTCCTAAAATTGCAAGAGATTCTAATGAGGTAGATATTTGCCAACTATAGGACGCTGCTGCTAGTTCTTCGTTTCCTTCGAAGCAAGGTTTGTAGTGTCTATTTCTGAATGGTATCTGACCCATAGTTTACAGTATCGGCCGATATCGATCCGATACGGCCGGTACCGATATAGTTTGGCATGTCCTGATTTGATACTGACCGATACCAATAATGATCGATATCGACATTGGGGGTCTCTTTTCCGGTCAATTTGGCAAAAAAAATTGAATGAAAAAGACCAATCAATAATGATGTAAAAGATATTAAGGTTGTAAAAACATATAAAAGAAGAAAACTTATCTACACAGGTAAACCAATAAGCAAAGATGACTACTATTTTATTTACTTTCAAAACAACTAAGAAACAACACAAAAACAAATTAAAGTTGTGCCTAAATGTATAAAAAAAAAATCTAACATTTTAATAATTTATCAATAATTATTTGTTTTCTGATACCAAAAAAATTTGATACTCCGATCCAAAGTCGTCTATACTGGCGAGAACCGGAGAAATAGTCAATATATCATACTCAATTTGTTTTATTTAGGTTTCCGTAATCTTAGAAATAATACATCCGTTAAACTAGTATATATATAATATGTTTGGAAAATGTTTCGTTTGGAAAATGTTTCCCAAATGCACTTATGGTTTGACCCATGGCTTAAACACGAGAGCTTAGTTTGCAAATTAGGGTGGCAAACATATGCAGTAATGGGACGACAAGAACAAGTCAATAGTCTTATTCAAAACGACAGTTGGAGCTTGATTGACCGCCCGGTGGGGAGGTTAATAGCGGCTAACATTAGCAGGGTCGGCATAGACCAGACCAGGGGACGGACACCTGGATATGGGAGGACACAACCTCGGGAAAATTTGAGTTTCATGTGGCCTATGAGCAATTCCTATCGCGGTATCAACTAATTCCACAAGCAGAATTTATATGAAGGAAGTCGCATCCAAAATACAGTTTCATATGCACACAAAGCATTAAATGGGAGACTCTTAACCTTGGACAGACTAGCAAGGTTTGGGATATAAATACAAGGACATGGTTATAAATTGTGTCACCAAGATGGAGAAACATTCGATCACTTATACTTTACATGTTCTGTTTGTCACGACCCGCGTCCTGATGATCAGACACGAGTACGTGGGTACGTCCAGCCTACGCTACAGTGTCGGCGGTAGAACGTTGTCTAAAATCTCACAGTAATATCCAACAACTCACGCTATATATATATATATATATATATATATATATATATATATATATTACTCAACTCACATTTCTAAGGAAGATAACACGAGAAGGAACAAAATCCATAGTAGACACAAAGTCTATAGTCAAAGTCCAAAGTTAGGTAATGACTACAAAGAGTCTGAATCCAAAAATAACATATAACATAGACTACCAGAGACAATCCGAGCAAAATATATAGTCTATAAGCTATACTAAAACTAAGTAGTCGCAAGCAGGATCTCCGTTGCGAAGGCTTTCTGATCCTCCGGTAAGGCAGGATCAAGCTCAACAATAAGGTCCTCATGGGCTCTGTAATAAGTAGTGAACTGGTCCTCAAAGTCATCCCCTAATATTTTCGACATATCCATGTCAGGATTAGAGTGAAGTACATCAATGAAAGCAGTTCCAAATACATGGTAGATACTATAAAACATGTTAAACAAAATAACTGGAAAGACTGGAATCATATATGCCACAGATAAAGTGAACATGTAGTCAAGTAACATGGTGTGACAACATGCAAAGAAATGATAAATAAAACTGAAACTATTCAAAGTGATTTAAAATACTACTTTTGATTTGTGATCGGCTAAGGTATATGGCATATTGTATCGACTGCCATAAACTAGACTATGGTACGACATAATCATATGTGAATATATGATTTGCTATTCGTCTGGAAATAAAACATGAACTGGACGATTGATCACATATCTACTTAGTATTTTCTCCGTCCTGACTAATACTTATGAATTCAAGTCTGGATAGAATGATTCTAGAAATATGGAAACATAAAACTAGATAAACTGGAGTAGGTCATCATGAAAAACATGACCAACACATGTAAACACGTATCCTGGAGATGAATTCATATAATATCAATCCGTGAATCTCTCGTGACGAGAATCAAGTAAAATATAACTAGAGCATAAAGTATAGAAGCTATCAAATACTGAAAACAATCAGAGAATGTACTCGTCTGCCGTAGTGAGATGATGATATGGAATAGAGTCCGTATCGCAATCCAGATAACCTATATATTACGAGTTAACCATGTCAATAAGGTATTTGAAACAATAACTAACCTATTATCTAGTTATAGGTTTCTATGTTATTTACTTATGTTATCTATCATTTCTTAGTTATGTATCTCACTAGGTTTTTCCAATACCTAATTGTAATACCCATGTAGCATAACTTAAGTTATTTAGTTTGGTTATATATATATATATATATATATATATCGCCTTGATATGAGAATACTTTCTTAGGATAATCAATTGGACACTAACTCACCCATACTTCAACACATATACCTTAACATTGATATAAATAACAACACCTATACGTAGACACTTGACACTCACATCATTCACTCACTAGTTCACTCATGGACACTTGTGCACATGTGCACTGCCCACACCTTGCTGCTGTACATTACTACTGTAGCTGCTGCATCTGTTGCTGCTACTGCTGCTGTCCTTGCAATTTTGCAGGACAGTCAACTCCCCCCCCCCCCCCCCCCCCGACACACACACACTAGCACACACACGCTCTAGATACTCTCCTAAATATGGCATTATTTATATATATCTAAATCTAATATCGTATAAATATGATTTGACCATTATAACTACAATTTCTAGGTTATCTTAATTTCTATCCATGCACATCATGTAATATTTTGACCCCATACCAAGTATCCTATTTAGGACACAAAGACACAAGCTTATCTCAAACATGACACAAAATTTCTTTGGGGACACAACACAACACTTTGTGGATACCAATTCACTAGTGTTATAAATCACTAATTAAAACACCTAGATCTATTACCTAGGAGTCTATTAGAACCTAGTATCACCTTTAGAAAGTTATGCCTAGTTATTAGTGAATTTTCTATTGGTTTAAATTAATGTTTCTATCATGGAAACTAAATGAAAGTATTAGTTACTGATTGGGAAGGGCTCCCAATAACAATCCTCTCAAATGGATAGCGAAGGAAGAAAAATTGAGTTCAATCCTCCTTGATAGTGCTCCCACCTTCCTTTTGTATGATCCTCAAGCTAGGTTCCTCCTTGGAAAGGGAAATGGTGAAGTTTGGATGGTGGAATGGTAGTGGAGAAGGAAGTTTGGTGTTTGGAAAATGGTGGAGCTAGTTGGAGAAGAAGCTTTGGAGAAGATGGAAGTTTTTGTGGTGAATGAATGGGTGGAATAGCCTAAAGGGGAAGGCCATATATAGGTTAGGTGGGGTGTGGGTTAGCTTCTCTTGTAAGTCATCCAAGATCTTTAAATTTGAAGAGGTGAAATAGTATTTACAAGTTTGCCCCTAAATATTTCCAATGACTTGATATTTAGGAAATCATATTTAGATATTTTAAGGATTTAAAATATCTAAACACTAATCTTCCAATAACCTAAACCAAGGTTAACCTAACCTAAATACTAATTAAGATTAATTAACTAATCAAAATATCTAGATATTAATTAATTATGACAAATGCAAATAAATAATTATAAATTAAAATTTGAAAATGGAGGTTACAAATCTACCCTTCTTAAAATAATTTCGTTCTTGAAATTTAAATATAGATTCGACACGAAAGGAAATAATAGAAAGATACCTCATAGTTCAAAAATATAAGGGTATCTCTTACGCATTTCGTCCTCTCTTCCAGGTGGATTCACCTAGAGAGTGATGCCTCAAAGCGATGCGAACAAAGGAAATAGTCCGGTTGCGCAGTACCCTCTCTCTGAAGTCCAGAATTAACACAGGTTGCTCCTCGTAGTTGAGACGAGGTCCTACCTTGATCATCGAGTAATCCGCGGTCACGTATCGTCTCAACTAGGATATGTGAAACACGTTGTGCACTCCATCTAAAATAGGCAGCAAGACTAGTCGGTAAGCTACAACACCGACCATTACAAGAATGCCAAAAGGTCCAATGAACCTCGGGTTAAGCTTTTCGCCTCCTCCGAATCGAATCGTGCCACACGTCGGAGAAATCTTCAAGAATACCAGGTCGCCAATCTAGATTCAAAACAAAGCTTAACACAATCTACAAGCATTATCATTCTAAAATATATAATAAAATTATACCTCAAACTCTAGCGGTCTTCGGTGACTATCGGACCAGTGTTTCTGTCTGTCCTGAGCCACACAAAGTCTCTATTCTGCTTCACTTTCTCCGCAGCATCTACTACCATCTCTTGTCCAACTAGTGTTCTCCCACCTACATCATCCCAAGATAACGAGGTACGACATCTCCGTCCATACAACACCTCGAAAGGAGACTTCTCGATGTTGGCCCGGTAGCTGTTGTTGTATGAAAACTCTACCAGACGAAGATGATCCTCCCATGAGCCACCAAAGTCTAGAACACAGGTACGAAGCATGTCCTCGAGCGTCTGAATAAGTCTCTCTGACTGTCCATCCATCTGAGGTTGGTAAGCGGTACTAAACTTGAGCTGAGTGCCCAAGCTAGCCTACAAACTCCTCCAGAAATGAGACGTAAATATGTTGTCCTGATCGGAAACAATGCTTACCGGAACCCAATGCAATATAATGATCTGTCTCACATATAATTCAGCTAGCTTCTCCATCGACAAACCCACTTTGAAAGGCAAGAAGTGGGCTGATTTAGTCAATCTATCAACAATGATCCAAATCGCATCCTTGTTCCCTGGAGTGCGTGGAGGATCGGAAACAAAATCCATAGTGATATGTTCCCATTTCCACTCTGGTATCGGTAATGGTTGAAGTAGTCCTCCTAGTCTCTGCCTCACGGCTTTGACCTGTTGGCACACTAAACATCTAGAGACAGCGTGCAATCTCCCGATTTATACCATACCATACCATACCACCAAACATAATCCCTTAGATTCTTGTACATCTTTGTAGCTCCAGGATGTATAGAATACTGAGATCGATGAAATTCCTGTATAATCTCTTCTCGCAGATCTCCACTCGACACACAAAGTCTAACTCCGCGTCTTAATGAACCATCATCCGCAATAGGGAAGTCATCCACTAATCCGGTTTGTACCTGATCTCTGATACTCCTCAGACTCTCGTCCTGATACTGAGTCTCTCAGATATTGTCCATCAAACTAGACTGGATCTGCATACTCATTAACTGTATCTCGGCTCCGGGAATGATAACCCGATACCTAAACTCTCCAAGTTTGCTAGCAAGTGACGATCTACGGTCAGATACATAGCTACCGGATACCTGTTCAATGCATCGACAACTACGTTGGCCTTGCCCGGATGGTACTGTAAAGTGATGTCAAAGTCTTTCATCAACTCTAACCATCTACGATGTCTCATGTTCAGCTCCTTATGCGTAAAAACGTACTTTAAGTTCTTGTGGTCAGTAAATATTTTCACATGCTCTTCGTACAGATAGTGTTTCCACAGTTTCAGGGCAAAGATCACTACTGCCAACTCTAAGTCATGAGTGAAATAATTCTTCTCATGTGGTCGCAACTACCTGGAAGCATATGCTGTCACCTTCTTGTTCTGCTCAAGAACACATCCCAGTCCTTTATCGGAAGCATCGCTGTAAATAGAGAAGCCTCTTGAACCTGATGACAATGTCAAAATATGAGGTGTAGTCAATCTCTTCTTCAGCTCATCAAACGTCACTTGACAGTCATCCGTCCATACAAACTCTACGTCTTTCGAGTGAGTCTAGACATTGGTTTTGCAATTTGAAAAAAGTCCTTCACGAACTTCCTGTAGTATCCAGCCAATCCTAAGAAGCTTTTGACTTTTGCAACAGAGCTGGGAGTAGCCCAAGACTCTACAACAATAATCTTCTTCGGATCAACTAATATTCCGTCTCTTGTCACAACATGTCCGAGAAACTCTACCTTGTCCAAGAGAAACTCATATTTCGAAAGTTTTTCATACTTCTCCTTCCTGAGAATCTCTAGCACTATCCGCAGATGCTCCTCGTGCTCCTCTAGGGTCTTCGAATAAATTAGGATGTCATTTATGAAAACTACCACGAACTTCTCCAGGTATTGATGGAATACCTTATTTATCAAGTTCATGAAAACGACATTAGTCAACCCAAAAGATATCACTAAAAACTCGTACTGGCCGTATCTAGTCCGAATGCCGGTCTTTGGAACATCGTCCTTCTTCACCTTTACCTGATGATAGTCCGATCTTAAATCAATCTTGGAGAATACCTTCGTGTTGCTCAACTGATCGAAGAGATCGTCAATCCTGGGCAACAGTTACTTGTTCTTAATTATGAGATTGTTCAAGACTCTGTAGTCGATGCACATCTGCACCATCCTGTCCTTCTTAGGTATAAACGACACCGGTGTTCTCTATGGTGAAGAACTCGATCTGATGAATCCCAAGTCCTCTAACTCATCGATCTGCTTTTTCAACTCCTCCAGCTCGTTGTTGTTGATCCTGTAGACATGCTACGATATTGGCTCCGCTCCTGGCACTAGGTCTATAGAGAATTCAACATCTCTATCAGGCGGTAATCCTGGCAACTCTTCTGGGAACACGTTGAGAAAGTCAGCTATATTAGGATGAGGCAATACCTTCTCCTCTACCATTGCTCTATGAACACCGTAATCGCTCAACTCTACGGCTCCTCTAGCAAGCTCGAATACCGGCTCTCCTGGAGTGCTAAACACTACACAACACCTGCGACAATCTGTAGTAGCGCACTGCATTCTCAATCAGTCCATTCCGAGAACTAAGTCGTAACTCAGAAGTGACATTACGAGTAGGCTGGCACACAAGTCTCGACCTCCTAAAGTCACGCGACAATAGTTGAAAACATCGCTAACGAGGAGAATGTCTCCATCCGTCATGATCTTGTAATTCTTACCGAAGAGTTCTGTTGCTAGACTGTGCTTAAGCACAAAAGCTATAGATATAAAGCTATGAGATGCTCCAAAATCAAATAAAGCAACAGCTGGAATTCAAGAAGAATGGAACCTGCAATCACATCACCAGTGGTATAGGCCTTCTCGACCTTCAAAGCAAAAGCTCAACCCTGTTGAGGTGGACCCCTCTACTGGTGTTGGATGAATTGTTGCTGCTGAGTAGGAAGTTGTGGTCCTCTCTACTGCTGGGCTTTTAAGACAGATAGGAATTTTTCCTAGCATGTGTTTGAGTACTCTCTAGTCCTTAATATCTATATTATCTCGCTGGCTCGCAATAATACTCGAATCCTAAGTACAAACACGATATTGCACTAATTGCGAAATCAGACCTGTATGGACCACCATAAAAACGTGTCACGATCCGCGCCCTGATGATTTGACACGAGTACGAGGGTATGTCCAGCCTACGCCACAGTGTCGGAGGTAGAATGCTGTCTAAAATCTCACAGTAATATCCAACAACTCACGCAATATATATATATATATATATATATATATATATATATATATATGAAATAATTATAGTACTCAAGTCACATTTCTAAGGAAGTAACAGGGAAGGAACAAAATCCATAGTAGACAATAAAGTCTATAGTCCAAGTTCAAAGTTAGGTAATGACTACAAAAAGTCTGAATCCAAAAATAATATATAATAGTAGACTGTCAGAGACAATTCGGACAAAAAGATGTAGTCTATAAGCTATACTAAAATTAAGTGGTCGCAGCCGGAATCTCCGTAGCGAAGGCTTTCTGATCCTCCGGTAGGACATGATCAAGCTCAACAATAAGGTCCTCCTAGGCCTCGTAATAACTAGTGAACTTGTCCTCAAAGTCATCCCTTAATATTTTCAACATATCCATGTCAAGATTGGAGCAAAGTACATAAATAAAAGCAGTTCCAAATACATAGTAGAGACTATAAAACTTGTTAAAAAAATAACGGAAAAGACTGGAATCATGTATGTCACAGGTAAAGTGAATAGGTAGTAACATGGTGTGACAACATGCAAAGAAATAATAAATAAAACTGGAACTATTCTAAGTAATTTAAAATACTACTTTCGATTTGTGATCGGCTAAGATATATGACATATTGTATCGACTGCCATAAACTAGACTATGGTACGGCATAATCATATGTGAATATATGGTTTGCTATCCGCCTAAAAATAAAACATGAACTGGATGATTGATCACATATCTACTTAGTATTTCCTCCATCCCGATTAATACTCATGGATTCATGTCTGGATACAATGATTCTAGAAATATGGAAACATGAAACTTGATAAACTGGAGGTCATCATGAACAACATGACCAACACAAGTAAATACGTATCCTAGAGGTGAATTCATATAATATCAATCCGTGAATCTCTCGAAACGAGAATCAAGTAAAACATAATTAGAGCATGAAGTATAAAAGCTATCAAATACTGAAAATAATTAGAGAACGTACTCGCCTGCCGTAGTGAGATGATGATACATAATAGAGTCCGTATCGCAATCTAGATAACCTATATATTATGAGTTAACTATGTCAATAAGGTATTTAAAACAATAACTAACCTATTATCTAGTTATGGGTTTCTATGTTATTTACTTATGTTATATATCATTTCTTAGTTATGTATCTAATTAGGTTTTTCCAATACCTAATTGTAATACCCAGGCAGCATAACTTAAGTTATTTAGTTTGGTTATATATATATATATATATATATATATATATATATATATATATATATATATGAGGGATCCACATACCTGATTTTTTGTATCCCCAAGCATCCCCATATTATCAACCGTTGGATCTTAGTTTAAGTCATCTAATCTTAACCATTGATTTGAATGGTTCAAATCAACGGTTAAGATTATATGACTTAAACAAGATCAAAATGTTGTAAGCACATACCTTATATATATATATATATATATATATATATATATATATCGCCTTTATATGAGAATACTTTCTTAGGATAATCAATTGGACACTAACTCACCCATACTTCAAAACATATACCTTAACATTGATATAAATAACAACACCTATACGTAGACACCTGACACTCACATCACTCACTCAAAGTGATGGTGGCGGCGAGTTCCTCAACAACAATTTCAAAATTAATTTTCAGAATTGCGGCATATATCATAGGGTATCTTGTCCTCGTACTCTCGAGGAAAACGTGGATGAGAGAAAGCATCGTTATCTTGTTGAGATGAGACTTACTATAATGGCTCACTCTCATGTGCCTAAGGATCTTGGGTATAATTCGTTTAGTACTATTGTTTATATTATCAATTGACTGCCTACTCCACTACTTGATCATCACGCTCCATTTGATCGGGTATTTCATAAACCATATGACTATAGATTTCTTCAGGTATTCGGTTGCAGTTGCTATCCTGTCTTACAATCTTAGGCCAATCCTAATTGGAATTTAAATCAGCACAATGTGTTTTTTGGGATATAGTGAGCTCACAAAGGTTACAAGTACCTAAATCCAGCCACCGGTAAAAATTATCATCTCCCGCCATGTTTTATTTAATGAACTCTCATTTCCATATGCTTCTGTGTTTAGTTATCTTCATCCACCATCTCACACACCAGTACCATCCTTTACTTATAAGCCCTTTCCCACCAACCTCTTATCCATCCTACATCCGATTACCACCTCTCTAAACCTACCTATCAATAACTCACTTGCTAATCCGCAACCAATTTCTTTCTCCTATGATTCTTCTATTATCACTCCTCTAAACCCTCTCTCAATCTCACCACCTATTAACCAACCAGATTCTTTTCCTCCTCTTCCCAATTTTCAACCATCAATCTCGTATTCATCCTATGACTACCTAAGCCATAGATGGTACTCGACGACCTAAATTTATTCTTTCCACTAAACATCCTATCACATTTTTCTTGCTTTCTATACATTTCTATATAAGAAACTGAATCTCACACTTATATAGAAGCTTCTAAACATCCACAATAACAGAAAACGATTGCTACTGAGTATTGCTACTGAGTTTAATGTCTTGGTCAAAAACAAAACCTAGGGCTCTTATACCTCCATCTTCACAAAATATACTTTGCCATAAATGGGTTTATCGAATTAAAAGGCACTATAGTGGAACCATTGAGCGTTACAAAATACAATTAGTACCAAAATGATTTCATCAATAAGCCGGAATAGATTATTTTGACATATTCAGCCTCATTGTCAAGCATGATACTATCCGTCTTATTCTTTCCCTGGCAGTTTCTCTTTATTGGTCTCTATTCCAATTAGATGTCACAAATGCATTTTTTATGGTGCTCTTGAGAAAAAAGTTTATATGACCAAGCCTTTTGGATTCGTTGATCAAGCTTATCTGGACTATGTGTGTAAACTTAAGAAATCCTTATATGGTCTTAAATAGGCACCTCGTGCTTGGTATTAGCGATTGTCTCAAGCAAGTTGGTTTTATGGCTTGTTCCTATGATGCATCCTTATTCATCTACTCCAGTGGTTCTGACTTGATCATTCTTCTCATTTATGTTGATGACATCATTTTAAATGGGAATTGTTCTATGCGGATCCAATATCTAGTTACCCATCTTGGTCGGCAGTTTGAGTTGAAACTAGTTTGTATTCTTTATTTCTTGGGCATCCAAGTACATCGGACAACGTTCAAACTCTCTTTATCGGACGCGGTGCCCTTGAGCTTGTACAACACCTCAGCATGGAGGGTGTCAAACCTGTTGTCACTCCTATTGCTTTATCTTGCCAACTGAGTCTCATTGATGACTCTTTTCCAGGTGATGCCAGTGAGTATCGCCAAATAATTGGTGTCTTGTAGTATCTTACTCTTACGAGTCCAGGCATCTCCTTTGCGGTAAACAAGGTGTGTCAATATATACATGCTCCGAGGCTGACTATCTTGTTGTCGCAAAACGAATTCTCTGTTATATTAAGGGCACTCTTGAGTATAACCTTCATTTTTCTTCCTCTACTAATCTTCCTCTACAAGAATTTTGTAATGCCTACTAGGCGGATGATTCGGATGATCGTTGCTCTACCACTGAGTATTGCATCTTTTATAGACCAAACCTTAATGCATGATGTGCTAAAAAGGCAACTGTCTCATTCTAGCTCCGAAGTAGAATATCAATTTGTTGTCAATGTAGGAGCAGAGCTTCTGTAGCTTTTTTATTTGTTCTGTTCTATTCATCTTCGACCTCCACCTGCTCCTGTAATTCTTTGTGATAATATGAGTGTTATGTGTATGGCATCTAACCCTGTAATTCCGTTCTATTCATCTTTAATGCTCGCATGAGGCACATCGAAATTGATGTGCACTTCATTAGGGAAAAATTGGCTTATGGCACCCTTACAGTTAGACATATTTCTGGAGAGAACAAGTTGATCTCTTTACCAAAGGACTACCTCACACGCGGTTTTGCTCTCTTCGTTCCAAGCTTCGTGTTCACTCTATTTTCACTTCAGCTTGTGGGGTGTTGGATGAAAACCAAGAGATTTGAAATCTGCCAATTATAGAAGAATTGTCAATTGCCAACTATATTGTAATGAACACCTTTATGATTATAGAAAATCTGCCATTATAGAAGATTTGCCAACTGTATTGTAATGACCACTTACATAATTATACGATATCTGCCATTATAGGATATCTGCCGACTATTGTATTTATAGACATGAGAAATACTCACAAATCGATCAAATAGAAGATTCAAAATCTTACACTTTCTACTCTTTGTGCTCCATGCTGAGGGGGATTGTTAGATATTATGTTCATTTATTAGAGAGGGTTTTATATGATTCATTTCTTTTCATAGAGACGTCTTCCTTTTATATTATGTAGTTATATTTTAAATATTGGAAATATTTATTCCCTTTTGTATCCTAAAGGTAATTGTAAGACTTTTGACCTAGATATGAATACAACAACTATACTTATAATTTCTAGAACAGGCCT
The DNA here is from genome assembly GCA_036927795.1 of Iris macrosiphon. Taxonomy (NCBI): domain Eukaryota; kingdom Viridiplantae; phylum Streptophyta; class Magnoliopsida; order Asparagales; family Iridaceae; genus Iris; species Iris macrosiphon. Next base: position 109,352,555 of record JAYESA010000018.1, read on the forward strand.
TGGGGCCGTGCCAAAAGTGCAGCTGTACGGGGCCTCTAATTTTTGGGGGCCTCATTTTTTTTATTAGGGTCAGTTTTGTAATATTGTAGTTTAAGTCATCCCATTTGACCCTTTCTTTCTCAAATCCTAGACTCTACCATCCGCACAGCAGCACAACATCTCCATTATTCTTCAATCCATATTCCCATGACTCTAAGACTCATAATCATACAGAATTTCTAGGGTTTCTCAAAGATTTTTCTCAACGACGGACACTAGCCTTGGCGATTTTCCGGTCCAATGAATCTTTTGCCAGGATTGGTAAAGAATTATTATCTTTCTATTTGATATTTTGCTATTTTTTTCACTTTGCGGATTTGCTTGGCCGGGAGATTTTCCCGGTACCAATAATTTTTAGTACAATTCCAGATCCACTCATTTACTTTAGATCTAATTAAGTATATACATGCTTGGTTTCATATAGTAGATAGTGATGCTGCAACATTTGCTTGCGGTACTTATAGTATTTCTAACATTTCAATTGTTGTAAGAAGCTAAATTATAATACCAAACTCAACTGGCTCTTGTGGTCAATGAGAAGAGGTATAACCTCCCTGGCTGGGTGGACGGTCTCGTGATCAAATCGCTTGGGAGGTGTGGGATAGTGGGCCCAAATGACATGCAATACAGTGTGTACAAAGTCCTGTACGTATCGCATGTCATCTAAAAAAAAGGCTAAATTATATAGCAAGAAAAGTCTGCAAGAATTCCTCCATGAACTACAAAGTTGATACAAGTGAAAATATAATTAGACAAACATTTCAATTGAAAATGAGTTTTTTGAGAAAAAATCGACCATGAAAGTTTAATTGATGATTTTGCTTCTAAGAATGCAAGAAGATCAATGTTCATAAAGTAGTAATGCACTAGCTGTTATATTTTTTGGTTCTCTTGGTAATATGATAATAGTTTCAATTTATTATTGAAGATCCATTGAAAAAATTTTGTCAGGTAAATTTTAGTGTTCTATACTTATAGTTTTATTTATTGTGTGATTAGAGATTACTTCTCATTTGGGTATTGATCATTATTCATTTTATTATATGTTCTCATCAACAGATTGATAAAAGAAGATTTTGAGGCCAGATTTTGATAATTTAACGGCCATTACGTCTTCTATCAAAAGTATATTTATTATACTATGTAATGTGCTTGAATATAGATAATTTGAACTTTGGTTATTTTGTTTAGTAACTATCTATTTGGTTATTTTGTTTAGTAACTATCTATAAATTCAGTTATAATATACAATCAAGAACATTTCCAGAGATTTTGATGAAGACATAGAATAACACATTTAAAAAATACGAATAAATAAATTTAGGACCACATTTTGAGATTTGCACAGGACCTTCAATTATTCAAGACCGGCCATGATAATTTCCATTACTTTATCGGTTTGTTCTCAATAGAAAACCTTGCCATCTAGGTAGCATGGATAACTAAAATCAGTACATGTAAATGTCGCTTCGTGTCGACACATATTGAACACAACGCAACACTCCATGATAATAAATAATTAAATTAATGTATTTAAATTATAGTTCTCTTTTAACTATAATAGGTTAGTTGGTTCATATAGTTCTCTCTCTAACTATAATAGGTTAGTTGTTCAGATTTTTGATTGATTCTTTTGTTATCAGTTTTTATTGTTGTAACAAATTTATTCTCTTTTGTAATCCTATTTATATTCTAAACAGTAATGCAAAGGTATGCCAATATTCATTCATTCCTACATTTCATTATGGTATCAGAGCTATAGTCGGTCCTAAACCTATCTTACCACTCTTCTACCAATTCTACCCGACAACAGCACCATGGCCCACTGATAACTCACATTATAACCATACCAACCCAGGAAATCCAACCCAAACTTTTCAACTCATAAACATCTCCCATCAATCCATCATCAAATTGACCTCCATAAATTATCTTGCCTGAAAACTCCAGATTGAGGCCATTCTCATCGGCTATGACCTCTACAAATACATTGACAACACTCATCCATGTCCTCCTCGGACAATCACCACCAACAACGTTGAGGATCCAAACCCGACTTTCCTCCCATGGATTCGACAAGATAAATTGTTGTTTGGCGCACTTGTCGGTTCCATCTCCTCCTCTCTCGTTTTGCTCATACAGTAACCGGCCACCGCCCGCGAAGCTTGACAAACTCTTGCCAACACCTATGCTCGTCCGACTCGTGGTTACATAAAGCAAATCAAGGACCAGATCAAGAAAGCCACGAAAGGCTCTCAGTCCATATCGGTCTACAAGCAGTACATCAAGTGCCGAACTGATCAACTTGTTGCACTCGGCAAACCGATGGACCATGAAGACATCATTGAGAAGATCTTCGAGGGTCCCGATGATAACTATCGCCACATTGCAAATATAGTGAAAGGTAGGGACACCCCAATCTCATTTGATGAGCTTCATGAGAAACTCATCAACAGGGAACTGACCCTTCACCAGTCGCAATCTGCTTCCTTCCTACATCCCGCCACGAAAAACGTTGCGTCGACAAGGTTTCGTAGTTCACATCGCTCCTCGTCAAACCAGACGCAACCTCCACACTCTGCTCCTCGGCAACAGCTATCTCAGACTCTGCAAGCCGCGACTCACCAGCAGAGGCCTTATCTCGGCAAGCGTCAAGGATGTCGCCAACAGGGCCACACTGTTGCTCAGTGTCCCCTCTTTCAGGTAGTACCCGCCCCTTCGCAAGGTGTTTCTCGGTACTCGTCCACTGGATCTCAGTGGAACCCGAAGGCGCATGTTGCCACAACATCAGGTGTCGAAACCCCGGCCTGGCTACTCGACAGTGGTGCCTTTCATCATGTCACGGCTGACCTCAACAACCTCTCGCTGCATGCTCCATGCGACGGGTCTGACGATATCGAAATCGGTGATGGTACTGGGTTACACATTTCCAAAACTGGTTCTACTTCTATTGAAACTCCCTCTCATACTTTTCAATTACATGATGTTTTATTTGTTCCTGCCATGAAAAGAAACCTGATATCCATATCTCAATTTTGCAAAAACCAATAACACTTCAATTAAGTTCTTACCATCTTCTTTTCGTGTGAAGGGTCTACTGACAGGGGCCACATTGATGGAAGGACAACCTAAAGGTGGTGTGTATGAATTGTCGGTTTCGCACCTTGCTTCTTGTCCTTCGGTCTTCACCAGTACCAAAGCGTCCTTATGTGCCTGGCATCATTGTCTTGGTCATCCATCCGCGTCAATCCAACGTCATATCTTCTTTAAGTTTGGTTTACCTTTAGATTTCTCTAGTTCCAAGCATTTCCACTATCAAGACTGTTTCTGCAATAAAAGTCATAAATTACCTTTCTCATAATCAACTATTGTGTCTACTTCTCCTCTCAAAATTATTTGTTCTGATGTGTGGACCTTGCCTATTTATTCAATTGATGGTTACAAATACTATATTATTTTTGTGGATCACTTCACGCACTACATATGACTTTACCCCTCAAACGTAAATCTCATGTTGCCACTATTTTTTCTCGTTTCAAAGCTCTTATTGAAAACTTCTTAAAAAAAGAAAATTTTCACGTTTTACTCTGACAATGGGGGAGAATACACGGGTCTCCCCAAATCCACTGGTCTTGCCACATACTTATCCACACATGGCATATCGTACCTCACCTCGCCACCTCACACTCCAGAACATAATGGTTTCTTGGAACGTCGACATCGTCATATTGTTGAAACTGGTCTTTCTCTTCTCTCTAAAGGGTTCTTACCACTAACCTTATGGTCATATGCCTTCTCCACTGCTGTCTATCTCATTAATCACCTTCCAACACCCACTCTCCATATGACCTCTCCCTATCATAAATTCTTTGAGTCACCACCCAACTATTCCAAGCTTCGAGCCTTTGGATGTTTGTGCTATCCTTGGCTTCGTCCATACTATCCTCACAAACTCGCGAGTCACTCTATGCCGTGTCTTTCTTGGTTATTCCCTCACTCAAAGTGTTTATCTGTGTTTTGATCCAAGTACTCAAAAGATCTTCATCTCACGTCATGTTCGATTTGTTGAGTCTGAGTTTCCCATGTCTAAGGTTGATCAGCATCTCGCTCGTTCTGATGACTTGACATGCGACACATGACTCCCTCAACATGTCATTCTTCCGGTTTCATACATATCATCCGAAGTTTGTTCCAGCGGCTCTTCGCCAACTGACTCTACCACACAAATGGATATGGAAGATCAACAATACCTGCATCTAGCCCTCTCCCTTCCCTTTCTAGACCTACCTCAAACTTCACCTCCTTCCCCAAACACCTTACCAACCCTACTATCCACTCCAATACCTGAACCCGCTCCTAGCAAAACCCCACCTGCCCCTTTGGCTCTCCCCCCACCTTCTCTTAACCAAGTCTCAGAAATCCCATCACTCACACCCTTCGTCCACACCTCACCTATTGTCACCCGTTCCATAAACAACATCCATAAACTAAGCCTCTCGGCCCAACTTGTCTCAGAAATTGAACCCACATGTGTAACTCAGGCCATCAAAGATGGAAGATGGAGACATGAGATATCTGAGGAATTTGATGCCTTGGTTCGAAATGGCACTTGGGAACTGGTACCTCCCAATGGGGTGCAAACTATTGTGGGGTGTAAATGGATTTTTCGACTAAAACATTTACCTGATGGCTCTATTGATAGGTACAAGGCTCGCTTAGTGGCAAAGGGGTTTCATCAACGACCCATAGTAGACTACCATGAGACGTTTAGTCCGGTTGTAAAGCCGACAACAGTTCGTCTTGTACTCTTCCTTGCTGTCAGTCGAGGTTGGGATCTTCATCAGCTCGATGTCAACAATACCTTTCTCCAAGGCACACTCACTAAAGATGTCTTCATGACCCAGTCTCAAGGCTTTGTTGATGCTGACAATCCCATACCATGTCTGCAAATTGCGAAAGGCAATATATGGTCTCAAGCAAGCTCCTAGAGGTTGGTACAATTAACTTCGTCAGTTTCTACTTGCATCTCACTTCTCGAACTCGGTTGCCAACACCTCTTTGTTCATTCTCAATGACAAATGTATCACTATCATGTTACGTGTTTATGTTGACGACATCATCATCACAGGTAACAATGCAACAGCGGTCCAGGACTTTATCTTGGTCCTTGCCCGTCGCTTCTCGCTCAAAGACCTCGGCACTCTTCAATACTTTCTTGGTGTTGAAGTTGTTCCTTGCTGTCAAGGACTTCTCCTCTCACAACGACGCTACATTGCCGACTTGCTGGCTCGAACAAAGATGACTGATGGTCGACTAGTAGGAACTCCGTTGGCCACCGCTCTCATTCTCACTCTTCAATCTGGGATAACACTTACTGACCCAACTGAATTTAGAGCTGTGGTTGGCAGTCTTCAGTATCTCTCACTTACTCGTCCAGACATTGTCTATGTAGTCAACAAACTGTCTTAATACATGCATCATCCGACGACCGAACACTGGAATGCTGTCAAGCGACTTCTTCGATATTTGTGCGGCACCATTGATCATGGCATCATGTTCCACCGCCAGTCTCCTCTCGCCCTACACGCTTACTCATACGCTGACTGGGCTAGTAACAAAGACGACTTCACCTCCACCATTGCCTATATTGTCTACCTAGGACGAAACCCGATATCCTGGAGTTCGAGGAAGCAACGAACAGTAGCTCATTCCTCGACTGAAGCTGAGTACTGGTCTGTTGCTTCAACGGCTGCCGAGGCGAGATGGATAACATCTCTTCTTAGTGAACTTGGTTTTATGTCCTAACAACAACCGGTAATCTAGTGTGATAATGTGGGGTGACAAACCTCTGCTCCAATCCGGTCTTTCATTCTCGCATGAAACATGTGGCTCTCGATTTTCACTCATTCGTGAACAAGTTCAAGATGTCATCTTATGAGTCACTCATGTCTCTTCGACGGATCAACTAGCCGATGCACTCACCAAACCATTGTCCCACATGCGTTTTCATGACTTATTGAACAAGATTGGTCTCACCTCAAGGTGCTCCAACTTGCGGGGACATAATAGAGAATTAAATTAATGTATTTAAATTATAGTTATCTCTCTTAACTATAATAGGTTTGTTGGTTGAGATAGTTCTCTCTCTTAACTATAATAGGTTAGTTGGTTCAGATTTTTGACTGATTCTTTTGTTATCAGTTTTTATTGTTGTAATAAATTTATTCTCTTTTGTAATCCTATTTATATCCTAAACAGTAATGCAAAGGTATGCCATTATTCATTCTTTCCATTATTCATTCTTTCCTACATTTCATTACATGATACACTAGAACATGTCAAAATAGGTGTTGTGTCTGTAAGGCGTTCTCCTTATTATGTCATGTCATATTTCTGTGAAGTATACCATTCTTGAGCTGGATGTTTCAAGCAACAACTAAACTTATGATTCCTCAAACTTAGCCTCCACAAGAGTTAGGAGAAAAAATAAGTGGGCTCCTGAAGATGATAAGGTGTAGCAAATACAAAATATTAGTTCAATAAAAACTTTCTTCTTATAAAGTTAGTGACAGCAGGACCTGGCAAACCCATAATTAAGTTTGCAACCTCAAAGCTAGTGTTTGGTATCTACATTACTCAGTAATAGTTATTTCTGACATGAATCTTGAGCCTTGACTAGTTATCTAAAAGGATGTACGTAATATGGGTGTGATGGTGGCTATTCCTAAATTTGTAGGCATGTGATATGGAGGAGGAGAATAAGAGATGGTGGCTACTACTAGATTTCAGAGAAAATATTCTTTGTAAAAAACCACTATACTCTCCATAAGAGAGTTTCTTCTTATTTATATTAAGTCAATAGTGGAAGATAGATTCAATATGGGAAGAGTCTAATAAGTCAAGAATACAAAGGAATACTCAATATGGAAGATAGACTCAATCTACAAAGATATACTGAAAATTTGACAAGTCCAAAGATTGACTAAAACCAATATTTCTATTCTTGCCAACTTCAATGATTCCCAGGGAATACCATTATTTCTATTCTTGCCTTAACAAGTTCTGGACCTTCCTTTTTTATTATATGGGTACTCGAGGTTTCTATTAGTACTAATTATTGTTACCTAATCATATTCTTTTCCAAGTCAATAGTTCATGTTGATTTTTTCCCCTCTGTTCAACTATTAGTACATGCAGTTGATAGGGTGAAAAGGTCCATATTGGTGCAGTTTAGTACGTGAAACTAATTAGTAACTCCTTAAAGTTCTTAGATGAAACATTGCTACTTCATAGTGAAAGATTTGAACATTTGCAAGCTGAAATTTACAGTCTTGAGAAATTTAGGATAGGTTTTCTTTTTCAGGAATTCAAATTTAAGATGTAATAGGCACACTCTCACTGTTCAATTTCTTCCTTGTAGGATGATTTCTCCATGATTATTATTCTTTCCCTGTTCTGCTTGGAGCTGCACTTATACTAACCTTGTGACTATTTCAAAAAGTTATGCGGTTATGATGAAATGCATGTGATGTTTGAATTTTCTTTCTATAAAAGGTATTTTCCCAGTATTTTTATTAAATCTTATGAAACTTTAAGCAGAACCTTCAACTAGTAAATGCTGGTTCGTAGTCATGAGAAACTCAAATTTGGCTCTCTTAAGATTTTCTTTCAATTATTTCTATTAATCTCTTGCTTTTATCCCAAAGGATGGTATCTACCAATATATTTGATGAAGTCATAACATGTTAAAGAAGCATAATGCATTGGCTTCTTACACTTTCAGGAATGGGTTCAAAATTGCAGTGTCCTCGACATCTTTTCACCAATTTGCTGAAGTATAAATGTGATACGGCAGTAGTAGTTTCCAAATCTCAAGGCACTTGGGTCAATTTAAAACATAGCTTTCTAAAAGAACTCATTTCAACTGGTTGCCAACAGCTTCAGCAGTCAATGGATGGATTGTTTGAACGAAACGATAGAGAATCCGTGCGGAATACAATGCTGAGGCAAGAGGAGATCTTCAAGCAGCAGGTGAAACTATCTTTATGTGTTTAAAGTTGTTACATATATAATCATTTTTCACTAGTCAGATAGCTCTATAGATGAGCTTCTACTTTCAGCGAATCCAATTCGTGGCTCACTAGTTCTATTAAAAGAAAACTTGAAGATAAAACTAAGGAAACACCATTACACCAAAAGAGTACTCGACTCAAATGCATCAATAAATCGACTGAAAAAAAATACTTAGTTGTTTATTCTAGTTAATTTGTAGGAATTACCTAACTCAACGTGGAACTTATTGTAGATTCTTATCCAACGGGGGAGGGAGGTAGTAAGAAGAAATGAGCTAGGAGACAACTTAATATTTAACAAGTGTGAGATGATGAGAGTGTGAAAGGATGAGTATTTCTTGTGTATTTTCTGATGTAAAATGAGATAGAAGTTTAGTAATCATTACTGAGGCCAAGTAGGACACAGGCAGAGATGGTGGGAATTGATGCATTGAAAATAAGTGAACTAGCGAATATTTGAATGAATCCATCCTGTCGAAATAAGAATATATTTTTTATGCAATAATGACCTACTGTACCTAATTTCTTTCACAGAACTTCAGTTCTAATTCGACCTTGATGTTGGAGTGAGAAAAATAATTTGACTAATTTGCAGTTAAATACCATCAACTTTCCACTTTTTACCATCTGATACTATAAACTATTCTTTTTAGCAACTTGATACCATGAACTTTGCAAGTGCTTGCAAGTTACCCCTCCCCTTAAAGTACCATTAAACTTAATAGATTTAGGATTTTGGCCCCTAAACAGATTTCAAATTACTTCTACCTAATGAAAATTGTTCTTAGGGTTTGCATCAGGCTTACGCTTAAGGTTGGGGTTAGGTTCTTTTTTTCTTTTTTTTTTCTTTCCATTTTTAATTAAATTTTAGGAGATATAATTGTAGGGTTTGGGTTAAAGTTTAGAATTAAATTAATTTTAAGGGTTATTTATTTAAATGAAATTTTCTGGTTTATAAGTATTATTTAGGGCTAGGGATATATTTAAGAATTAGTTGTAGATTAGAACTAGAATTAGTATAGTTAACATTATACATTTCAATTACATTTTTTAATGAATAATATATTTTATTAGGCTTATTTTTACAAGGGGGCACTATGATCATTTTTTTTCTCATCTTTAAGCCTGACTTTGCAAGAATTGATAGTTAATGGTACTTAATTGAGATTATTTTTTTTTGTATGGTATCAAGTTGCTTAGAAAATAGTTTATGGTCTCATATTATAAAAAGTCGCAAGTTCATGGTATTGAGTGCAAATTAGCCAAATAGTTTTAGGTCTAGTTTGGATTGCAGTTACGATTGATTCGAGACTCCATTTGGTACCAAAGGCAAGGTGAATCGAGACTCCATTTGGTACCAAAGGCAAGGTGCGAGCCGAACGGTTTCCGTTTCGGAAGGGTCCAAATGCATCATTCATTTCAGGATCAAATGGACATTTCTGAAACGCTAACCCGACGAGCGTTCCGAAAATGGATGTTTGAACAAATGAGGTGAAATGTACCAAACTAGCCCTTAATAGAGTTATAATCTAGAGCACCTGGATACACCAAATTGGAGATACAAGCCTGATTTATTTTTCTTCATACAATGTCACAAGCTTGTTAGAAACTGTGTTATGAGCTATGCTAACCAAAGATGATTCCAGTAGTAATGTTTTAAGTCCGCCTTGACTTCTGTCCAAGTAGTATAGTTGGAGGAGGATTTGCGGTCTCAGTAGATGGGTTGTGACAGTTTTCGTGATTCTGGGACAAATAATGTGGCAGTGTCAGTTTCTCGGTTCTGGATCAAGACCGGGTTAGTAGTCATATTCAATCTTGGACAAGATTGAAGTGGTGGGTATTCTTGGTTCTAGTTAAAATGACCATGTTAGTGGGAAGAAAAGACCAAAAATCGGAGTAAGATAAAGGAGCACGGAGTATCGTAGCTATCTCATAATGTGGGTAGTGGAATATCTCACCAAGGTGAAGATTGTTGAATATGGTTCATGTTTATATGGGGAGATGCAAGCGCCATCCACAGGTTTGGAGAAGCTCGAGAAGGAGACGAAACTAGCCTAAAGAGAGGGGTAACGGTCTGGCGGCATACCGGCGATACGTCGCCTGCATACTGCCAACATACCTAAAAGTGTCCGGACATTTTTTGTGCTCATTAAGCATGCCAGTGGCATACAGTCATGTCGAGGATGATTGTTTTTGGCGAACGGTCAGATTTGAAGAGGTTGTTTCGATGGTGGTGTATTACTCCTGACTTAGGGATAGCTTGAGAGACCTAATTAAGGATCTCTACTAGCCCCACTAGGGTTGGTAGCTTGAGGCCATTGATTGCTAAAACAAAAGCTAGGATTGTTTCTAGGGTTTGATAGAGAGGCCACACAAGGAGTCATTAAGAGAAAATGAGAGAGCTCGACTTAGATCTCGGAGGGAAAGGGTTACTCTTGCGGTTTGTGGTTGTAATCTTTTGTAATGTTCTCTTAAAGTTCTCTCCCCTTTCCCCGTGGAGTGGGTCGATCTTGACCGAACCACCTATATATATTGTGTGCTTTGTGATATTATTCGGTTTTGTGCTTTGTTAATTTTCTTTGTCATCGATAAGGGTATTTCGCTTCCGTGCGCATATTGCACAACAGATGCTGCTGAATCTGACATCTGTTCATATTGCTCAAAGGTGGCCTATGACAAACTCGAGGTTAAGGGGCGTCCTAAAAGCCAGTCTGATGAGGTTTGTCACGATCAAAGGTATAACAGTCATTAGTAGAGTGACCTATTCTCTTGTACCAATGGCATCTTTTGGCATTGTGACAAGGGACCAGATGGACCAGGAGGACTTGTAACAATAGTAAGTACTAGCAGCAGCTTTAGCAGTACATGGTCCATGAGAGATCTTTAGTCTTGGATGCAATATTCAACTTTTAGCTATAAGTTCATCATAGCTTAAAACTATATCCAAAGAAAACACAACTGCCCAAAAGGAGCAGCCTATAACATGCATGAGTGGCCAACATATATTTAACATCATATATAGCTAACTGATCCATGACAGAACATTTTATTTCCTAAGATTAGACTGGGATAGTGAAAAATGATTCAAGAAAGAAACTGAAAGAGTCCATGACATCAACTTGATGCATGCATATATTTCCTTCTTCTTTTTGTTCCATCTCAAATTGGGATCAAATTCTTATGTGGCATTTGGGTATCTAAAATTGCAGGTCCACGAGCTCCATCTACTGTACCGAGTACAGAAACTGTTAATGGCCGAACTGAGAACAAAGGAGGCAAAGTTCCACTCTGTTGCTACTGCTGACACCCCAACAGCAATCAAGGAAACAAAATTTAGATACTGGAGCGGTACATCAACCTCTGAAACCAGTCATTCTTCATATATTAGCAGCCGGCCTCTCTCAACTCCTCATTCAAACTCCGAATACAATTCTCTACGTCAGTTCATTACATTGGCTGAAGACTATCCAACAAAGCAGAAAGGCCTTGATCTGGAGCAGCTTGTGAAAGAGGAGAATAGCAGCTCCCTCGATCGCTCAAAGGATGTGTGGGTGGAAGAAGAGTGTGACGTTGAGCTGACGTTGAGTATAGGATGTGGTTCAGGGAAGAAGAAACCAGAGCATTGGCTTCAACCTGAGCCAGATCCAAGTGATACGGGGCAGCAGGTTTTGTCTACAATGCCAGTTAGATCAGAGAGAGGGGAGGAATGCAGTGAAAGAGAAAGGAGGCCGCCTTGGCTTTTCCAAGCCATGAGTTTGAAGTGACAGGACTTTCCGCACCGGCTATAAGAATCTAACATAGATAAATTCCGTGCATCAGATTTATCTATCTTATGGTACTACAAGATCGAACATTTCATCGAGATTCGTTGTTGCAGAGGAAGGGTAGCTTAAATGGTTCAAGAGGAGACGAACCAATTCAAGGTCTTCCTCGCCGAATTACCAACAGTGATCTTATCGTCTGCTGGGCATAATTTAAAGTTGTTCCCGGAAGGAGTTTCATAATAATAACAGTCATGTTAACATACATAAACCTTTTAGTGTGCACATGTAAGAACAAATGAAAATTTACTTCATAGTTGTAATACTTCCTTTTTGTAGACAAGACTGTCTTCTCTACATTGCAGGTTGGTATTTCCAATTGCTTGATTCTAGCTAGTGGTTTTGGTGTTTTTGTCTTTGGACTAGTAAAGATAGTCCTACATTGACTACACCACCAAGTGGGTATATCAATATAATACTTTGTATGAGTTGAGGTATGCACATGAGGTGTGGTGGGGTACATGGGTGCCATGGGGGGTATTTTTCTAGAAGAAAAAAAATGATTAACTCCTCATGAAAGTATTTATGTTTTTTGTCATGTTCTTGGAATTATTTTCATAGGAGCTAACTTTGCACGTCAGCATCGTCGCAAGGCGCTTGTGCGCTTATGCATGAGTGGACGCTGAGCGGGCTATGCATTGGACTGTGATTGGGGGATATCAATTTTGTATATTGGCTTTTTAGTCCCACAACGGAAATAAGAGGAGGGTGGACTTCCATCCTTTCCTATATAAAGAGCCCTCTAGTCTCCTTTTGAGACACATCAAAAGTTGAGAAAGAGGAGTCCAAATGAGTCTGTTCGAGTCACACAAAGATGTGACTACGAGCGTTCCAGAAGTTCTCTTGTGAACTTGCTAGCTCCTGGGAGCAGATCGTCGATAGAGGACGAATCTTGCTTTGAGAAACGGTGATCTTCACCGCCCTAGCAAGAATAATTTTTATTCTGTCTTCTTCTCCTTTTTCTTCTTGGTTCGTTCTATTTGATTGCAACTGCATTTTGCAAGGAAGAACGAAGGTAGTTTTCGTTTTATTGTAACTCTGTTCTTTCCGTCTGCAACTGTGAGTGCAAGAAAGAACGTGAAGTTTGTTTTTCTGATTCCTTTGTAATCTTGAGAGTAAGTTGTGTGGAAATTGAGAATAGTCAGAGTGGGAACTTTTGTGTGAACCTCTGATCTCGACCACGCGTTCTTCCATCTTTGGTTAAGCCTCGGGACTAACAATCTCAAAGCAAGATTCGAGAAAGATGGAGAACAACCGTGTGAAACTTCTCGACACTAGTTTTAACAAACTTGAGAAGTTTGACGGGGATCATTACAACGCTTGGAAGAGGAATGTATGCCTTAATCTTCAACTCGCAGAGGTGGACTACGTTCTTACAGAACCTAAGCCGGTTGTTCCAGACGGTGATGATGCTACTGTTCGGGAAGTTGCTACTGCAACTGCTAAGCAGAACAAGTGGAGAAGAGACAACAACATTTGCAAGTTGCTGATTTTGAATTCCATGGAGGATACTTTGGCGGAGTCATACATCAAGATGAACCATGCTAAGTTCGTCTGGAAGTCTCTAAACAAGCATTACAAGGCGGATGAGAACCCCAACAAGATTCATGTGATTGAAAAGGTCTGGAACATACGATTTAAGGACGACAAGACTATGTTGCCTCAAGTCAAGGAGTTTCTCAAGTTACATAAAAAACTTGAGGATGATGGCATGCCCTTAATCGACGCCTTTGTCGTGGAGGGTATTATGGCCAAGCTTCCACCAAGAAGGAGTAATTTTATCTCGGACATGCACCGGAAGAAGATGCAAGTTAGCCTTGATAAACTACTGCACAACATCCATGTTGAAGATGAGTTGAGGGCTCAAAATAAAGTGGACACATTGTCCAAACAGTTGGAAAAAGCCAACTTGTTGCATGCGGGCAACTCCAAGGGGAAGCAGAAGGCTTCTCACTACAAGAAGAAGAACTTCAACCATCTCAAGGTGAAGTCGGCTTCGTTCAAGTCGAAGCCAAATCACAAGTCAGATGTGACTTGCTTTAACTGTGGCAAGAAGGGCCACTATCAGAGAGACTGCAGATCCAAGCGCAAACAGACAGAGCAAAAGCCTAACAAGGTTGCTATGATTAGCAGGTTGTGACGGCTGGTGTTGACACTGACTGGTGGGTGGACACTGGCGCATCCTGCCATGTTTGCTCGAAGGAGTTGTTTACCATCTACAAGCCAACATCTGAGAAGGTTATGGTGGCAAACCAGGCACAAGTTAAAGTACTTGGGACCAGAATGGTGGTACTAAATCTGACTTCGGGGAAGTCACTGACGCTTCAGGATGTGAAGCACTTACCGGTAATAGCAAAAAATCTGGTCTCGGGAAGTCTACTCTGCAATGCAGGCTTGAGGATGGACATCAATGCTGGACAAATGGTGATGTCGTACAAAGGAATATACTTTAGAAAAGTATTTTGTACCGAAGGAATGTTTAAACTTCAGCTTGTAACTCCTGCAAACATTATTAATGCAGCCTCTTCTTCTGATTACTCTCTTAAGTTATGGCATAATAGACTAGGATATGTTCATTGTAAAAGGATAAACAAGATGTCTAGTCTAGGTCTTATCTCCAAATATGGGGGTAAGGAGGTAGAGAACTGTCAGGTCTGTGCGCAGACAAAGATCACAAAAAACCGTTCAAACGGGTTAACCGAAGCACAGATCTTCTGGAGTTGGTGCACTCAGATATCTGTCACTTTAAACAGTTCTCCACAAAGGCCAGGATGAAGTATTTTATTATATTCATCGATGACTACACGAAGTATGCGTTCGTCTATCTACTCAAGTCAAAAGACGAAGCATTCGATAAGTTCAAGGAGTTCAGGGCTGAAGCTAAACGTTAAACATGGCAACAATTCAAGAGACTCAAAAGTGATCGAGGCGGAGAGTATAGGTCTATTAAATTCGCATCGTTTTGAAAAGAACATGGAATTATCAATGAGACAACTGCTCCATATTCTCCTCAATCAAATGGAGTAGCTGAAAGGAAGAATAGGACATTGACAGAGATGATGAACTCAATGCTGTTAACTGCAGGTCTTCCAAACTGCTTCTAGGGAGAAGCTGCGCTTACGGCTACGTTCATTCTGAACAGAGTGCCGTATGCAACTTTCGATGTCACTCCTCATGAACTCTGGTTTAAAGTCAGACCCAATTTGAATATTATTCGAGTGTGGGGGTGCCTGGCGTATGTGAAGCTTTCGGACTTGAAGATTCAGAAGCTGGGTACGAGGACTACCAAGACCATCTTTCTGGGATATGCTGAGAGTGATGCTCGGAGGTTTCTTGATATTGAGTCAAATCATATCATCGAATCCCGCGACGCAGAATTCTTTGAAGATAAGTTTGCAAGGCACAAGAACATTGTTATCGCAGACATTTCAGAGAATAGTGTGAGTGCACAAGAGGGAAACACTTCCAATAAAGATGTAGTCCAAGAAGAAGTTGTCATTCCAGAGACAACGTTCGAACCAGAACTCGCAAATCCGGTGTCTAAGCAAGTAAGGAGACACAGACTTTGGAGATAATTTTGTCACCTATCATGTTAAAGCAGATCCGCTTACCTATGATGAGGCGATGAAGACCAGAGTTGCTGTCTTCTGGAAGGAGGCTATCAATGATGAGTATGATTCAATAACCTTCAACAACACTTGGGTGTTGGTCTATCTACCTGAAGGAGCAAAACTGATCGGATGCAAGTGGATCTTCAAGAAGAAGATGAAGGCCGATGGAACTGTTGACAAGCTCAAGGCAAGATTGGTAGCCAAGGGGTTTTCTCAGAAGCAGGGGATCAATTACTTTGACACATATGCTCCAGTAGCGCGGATGACGACCATAAGGATATTGATTGCTCTAAGTGCAATTCACAAGCTAGTCATTCATCATATGGATGTTAAGACAATATTCCTGAATGAAGAATTGATAGAAGAGATTTACATGCAACAACCAGAAGGATTTGTCATCAAAGGGCTTGAAGACAAAGTCTGCAAGTTGGTAAAATTATTATACGGTCTGAAGCAAGCTCCTAAGATGTGGCATGAGAAGTTTGATAAAGTCATAAAATCAAATGGCTACAGGGTCAGTGAAACAGACAAGTGCGTTTACAATAAGTTCGCTGACGGGAGAGGAGTCATCGTTGGTCTATACGTAGACGACATGCTAATCCTGGCTACGGATCTAGCACACGTCATTGAGACAAAGAAGTTCCTCTCATCTAATTTTAGTATGAAGGACTTAGGGGAAGCTGATGTTATCTTGGGGATAAAGATCATCCGGATAGATACTGGAGTGGCACTGTCACAGTCTCATTATATTGAGAAGATGCTCACACGCTATGGATATCAAGATCTTCCAAGGATCGATACTCCGTACAGGTGTAACAAGAAGCTGAAGCCAAATCCATGGAAAAGTGTCAGGCAGCTGGAGTACTCAAGCGTCGTCTGGAGTCTGATGTATGCAACAACTGCCACAAGGCCTGGCATAGCTTTCGCCGTGGGGATGCTGAGTCGGTTCACGAGCAATCCAGAAGTGGAGCACTGGAAAGCTTTGAAGAGAGTGATGAGATATCAGTCACGACCTACACCCGGAATAGGGACACGAGTAGTGAGCAACGCCCAGCCTACGCCGCAGCATCGGCGGTAGAAAGTTGTCTGGGTCAACTCCACTATCTAACATCACATACAATATATATATACATGGTACCTATAAATCATCTCAACTCCAAACAGAGGAACAATATGGTATTTAATAATGATAATCTATTCTCAATCACACTACAACTAAGGAAGATAAAGCATGAGATGGAATAACGAAAGAAAGAGTCACAAAACATCCACAAGCCTGAAATAATATATACATGCCAATAATCTCAATAAAAGTCTAATACAAGTCTAAGCAAATAATCTAAGCCTCCTCAGGCTCTGGTACTAAGTCCCCCTACTATAAAGGAGTATCCTCTAATGGTACATCGTCCTGCGGTCCGTAGTAGGTAGGACACTGGTCCATAAGCCAATCATCTGAAAAATATATTCAGTCAAGATTGGAGCGAAGTACATACCTCTGAAAACAGTTTTAAATACATAATCGAGCATATACGATAGATAATAGAAAAAAATACAAAATAACTAAACATCAGAATAAAATGAACTAGAGTGAATAGGTAATGTACTGGAATGAAGAACATGCAATTGAATAACTATAACTTAATAGAAATAGATAAAACTAGATAATGTGGCATAGAGTACAAGTTTATTATGTGATCGATTTGGGTTAAACATGAATACAATATGGTAACTCGATTACACGTGTGATATGTAATCGACATGTACATTAATACACTTGGGCTTGATCACATAATCAAATCCTACTCCCCCATCCCCAACCAATACTTATGGATCCAATCACGATACGTTACGAACATGAATATAAGCACACTGAACACGAGCAGTGTATGCACACGAAGTACACAAAATCAATACCCGATACACAAGGAGTACCCGCTGAATATGGCAAGGGATAACATCTCCTGACAGGATCCATATAGTACCAGTCTGTGAAACCACTGTGTCAGAATCTAGTATACACTTCTAGAACATGTGATATATATACAATCATGAAATAAAAACTAACAGAGAAATATACTCGCCTGTGGTCTAGAGAAACGAATGAGTCTCGGTGTCCAAACTGGTGCCACACAATCCTATTTGAGAAGGATTATGTTAAATGGGGTAATAAATAAGAATTAAGTTAAACAATGCACTAATATGTTTTCTAGGTCAATTCCAGGCTAAACTAGGTCCAACTAGGTTCACACTAAGGTTTTGGTCTCTAACTAACTAACTAACTAACTAAAACTAGCTAAACCTGGCTATTAAGTACCTAGGTTATAAGTCATATTATAACACATATACACTTTATATCTTAATATCTAAGTATTGCCTAGATTCAATATTTATTACTTAGCTATAATAGCATACCTTAGTATCACTCTAATCTAGTATTTGGCTGATGCCTAGATACTAGTTCTCAAAACCTTATATATATATATATATATATATATATATATATATATATATATATATATATATATATATATATATATATATACATCTAGTAACTCTAACACTGGTATTACCCATCCTCTCAACTATGAGCTTAATACTTAACTTGTAACCCACAACTTAGGATAACTTAGTATCTAATATAGCTCTATTACCTATTACAGTTATATATAGGTATCACTATATCTAGTACCATAATTCTAACTAATACTCACTGTAGAGTATACCCTCACCAATATCACATACCACTCACCCAAATACTTAACCCTCACTGATACCAAACATTTACCTGCACTAGTACAGTAACCCCAAACCTTACAAACACTAACCTTATTGTTTCAGTTACCTAAAACATCACACTCAACTGAATACTCAAAGTACTCTTACCCAGTCCAATACCTCACTCTCCAAGTTAAAGATTCACTGATATCATTCTTAGTCATCACTGATACTCAATATACACTATACTTGACATTGATACTTACTCCTCTATTGCAACTTGCAGCTCTTACCAACACCTCTTACTGAACAACAATTCTCTCACACATTGGCAGGTAACACACACACACCAACAGTCACTTGCACAAAGGCACTGATACTCACTGATACTCGAGTTCCCTTGATACAAGTGTATCAATACACTCTTACACATCTCCTATTGACTGCTTGCTCATGCTGTTGCTGCAATTGCTGCTTCTGTTGCTCTTAGCAGCTGCTGCTGCTGCATACTGCTAATACTATCAAGATTGCTGCTATGGCTGCTGCTGCACTACTGCAATGCTAATGAGATTGCTGCTATTGTTGCTGCTGCACTGCTTATATGCTAAGGAGATTACTGCTATTGCTGCTGCTGCACTACTACCTATATGCTAATAAGATTGCTGCTATTGCTGCTGTTGTACTGCCTATATGCTAATGAGATTGCAGATATTGTTGCTGCTACACTACCTATATGCTAATGGGATTGCTGCTATTGCTGCTGCTGCACTGCTTATATGCAGTATACGAATGTGCACTACTACTACTACTACTACTGCTGCTACTACTACTACTACTACTACTACTACTACTACTACTACTACTACTACTACCACCACCACCTAGCTGCAAACTGCTATCCTTGCTCACCCCTTCCCCTCACTGCTCGCACCCACATCTATACACAGAGAACTAAGTACCACTTGAGTTCACCACTACTGATACACTGATGCATAATAGGATACACAATAAAACAAACTACTATTCATTGCCAATGCACAATGAACACATACACACAGTAATTCACTGACTGTGCCATACTGCACAGTCAACCAATACCACCCTGATCACTCCAAGTAGACATATAGATGAATATAACATAGCTATATCTATGCACTACTATATATATATATATATATATATATATATATATACTTAATAACATCTACCATATATCTATAGGATGTATTATAGACATTTAGACAAACACCTAGAGAGTGCACTATGAAATACTCATGATACACCTCAAACTAAAGTGCTAAAATCCTAATCCCACTACCATGATCATTCCCACCAACCAATTACACCTAATACTAGTTAATACAACTTGCTATAAAGAGAAATGAGAAGTAATTGCACAAAATATCCAAAATAGAGCCCCGTGTCATACCGTATCACAAAATACCTTGATTCTGCCTATACGTATCCATTTGTGGACACATACCTAGTCCCATAACCCTGATCTAAGTCTAATTAGATCTAATTGGTTTCATGATATACAATTGATGTGTCAAATTCGTAATTCCCCCAAAATATCTACAAATTACTACATAGAATTCACAATACATAGCCAAATAGCCTAAAACTTGTTCCTATAGGTAGTCCTATGCCATTGAGTCATTCCTAATGGTCAAATCCATTATTAAGAAGACATAATAAGAAATAAAATCAGGAATTACCAATTGGGAGATAGATTTCTAATAAAAATATAATTGGACATGATCCGGACACGATCTCTAGCTCCAAAGCTCCTCCTTCTTATGCTCCTTGCTTCTCCAAGCTCCAAGGCTCTAAGAGTGATGAATTTGAGAAAAAAATGGTGGTGAATTGTGTAGAAAATCAATGGAGGAAAAAAATAAAAAATTGGGAATCTAGAATTTGGAAGCAAAATGCAATCCAAATGAGGAGAGAGAGGGAGAACCCCCCCTCTAATAGT
Source organism: Iris macrosiphon (assembly GCA_036927795.1). Classification (NCBI taxonomy): domain Eukaryota; kingdom Viridiplantae; phylum Streptophyta; class Magnoliopsida; order Asparagales; family Iridaceae; genus Iris; species Iris macrosiphon. The sequence goes on from JAYESA010000018.1 coordinate 109,372,788, forward strand.
GGCCAGCCTCTTCTCCCCTTCCCCAAGAAAAATTAAATGTCCAAGCTACCCCTACATAGTTAATTATGACGAATAATTAAGGATGGATATTTTTGGAAGTCTGTAACTAATTGTAATTAAACTAATTCTCCTTAATTAATTTAGTGAAAATGATTAATGGGCTTGGGTCCAAGTTGGGTTCGCTATTTGTCATGACAAGTCTAAATGGTCCATATGTTAAGTCTAAACATTGGCTAGTCTCTCTAACTAACTAATTAACACAAGTCTCTAATGAAACAACTAATACTAGTCACAAATAATTATAGCTCAACATAATTAAATAATTAATAAAATTATCACATTTATATTTAATATTATATTCCTAAAAATAAATACACATGCCAAATTACCAACTACCTTTAGCTAAAAAAGTGGAGGTGACAATATCTCAAGAGGACTCAGAAGTATGCACTACACTATAACGGTTATCCAACAGTGGTGGAAGGCTTCAGTGATGCAAGCTGGTGTTCAGAAGTAGAGAGCAAAAGGTCCACAGGAGGATGCGTCTTCTCCATGGGTGGAGCAGCTATATCTTGGAAGTCGAAGAAACAAATAATGCTCTCTCATTCCTCGATGGAATCTGAGTTCTATGTACTGGTGGCTGCTGCATATGAAGCAGAGTGGCTTCGGGAGCTCATGTATGATCTTCCAGTAGTGGCATCAAATGATCTCTTCAATGGTAAGAAGAGGACTGTGCGACTGAGGCATTAGGCAGTGAATGATATTATCAATACCGGAGTCATTGCCGTGATTGATGTTCGGAGCCAGGAAAATCTGGCCGATCAGTTCACCCAAGGTCTTAAGCGCCAGCTGGTCAAGGATACAACAATCAAGATGTGCTTGAAGACATTATGATATTGTGTCTTTGTAATCCTACCATTTAGTTTTATGCTATTAGTTCAAAAAGAAATCTACTAGCCATCTATCTATTGGTTCAAGGGGGGATCATTGACTGGGAGAATATCAGGAACAATAGGTAGTCCTTTGAGACATTGAGGGGTTACGGACCCAGAATCACTGTTGTCTAATAATTATTCTTTTGTGTAGAACAAGTCCTGTGGGAGGATGTCTTAGATGCCTTAATGAGTTCTCAGGCATTTTGAATGTCTGGTGTGCTTAACAGGAAGCACGGTAGTGCAGTACTACAAAGGAGCGTAAGGTCTCCATGCTACAATGGGTGACACCACCAAGAGGTTCCTCAGTAAGGGTAATGCCTCGGTTTCATGAGCCATGTCACAGCGGCGTAGCACTGCACATAGGCATGTAGCCTAATGCTGTAGAATGAAGAGTGTAGGCAGCACTATAAAGAGGCCGCTGTCCTCATGTTACAATGGTGTGATGCCACAGAGGTAAAAGATATAAATTCTCGGCTACATGAGCTATGTCACAGTGACATAACACCGTAAGGAAGCACAACGCTTCATGCTGGGTAGTTTGACACTACAAAGAGGCTGGGACCTCATGCTGCAATGGAATGACACCAATATGAGGTGTAGCCTCGACTCTGGGCCATGTCATAGCGGAGTAGCACCACAAGGAAGCTCGAGGCTTCATGCCAAGGACTTTTTAAAAGAACTCACCTAGAGTGTATGAAAAAAGATATAGGTCGTCTCTTGAGGGAAAACTTATAGACGCCCAAAATACATACGCCAAAATCAGGCGTGCACAAGGCCTTTAATATGCAACCGGAAGCACAATTGATGTCATTGTGTGAGTGGAAATAATTGCAGCTATGGTGCATAATTCAAGGCTACTCCATTCTTGTATCATACTGTTGTTCGACCCATGCGAGAAGATTCAAGTCGAAGCGACATCTATCTAATGCATGATAGGCAGTCACTATGGGGAACGCTCAACCCATATATATATTGAGATATGTGGGGGATTGTTGGTATTTTTGCCTTTGGACTAGTAAAGATAGTCCCATATTGGCTATACCACAAAGTGGGTATCTCAATATAATACTTCGTATGAGTTGAGGTGGGCACATGGGATGTGGTGGGGCATATGGGTGCCCAGTGGGGGTATTTTTCTAGGAGGAAAAATAATTAACTCCTCATGAAAGCATATATGCTTTTTGTTATGCTCTTGGAATTGTTTCTATAGGAGCTAAGCCCCAAAAGGGTTTAGCGACTCGGAATCAGACTCGGGCTCAAGGACGCAAAGTGGCACTTTGTTGGCACACTTTGCACTTATCACGTCAGCATCGTCTCAAGGCGCTTGTGCGCTGTTGTTGCGCTCGTACGCTCATTTTATGCACGTGTTGCATTAGCGGGTAGTGAGAGGGTGCTAAATGGACGTTGAGCGGGCTATGCATTAGGCTACAATTATGGAATATCAATTTTGTATATTGGCTTTTTAGTCCCACATCGAAAAGAAGAGGAGGATATGGTTCCATCCTTCCTTATATAAAGATCCCTCTAGCCTCCTTTTGAGACACACCAAAAGTTGAGAAAGAAGTGTCCAAAGGAGTCCGTTCGAGTCATACAAATAGGTGACTACGAGCGTTCCATAAGTTCTCTTGTGAACTTGCTCGCTCATGGGAGCAGATCGTCGATAGAGGACGAATTTGTCTTTGAGCAACGGTGGTCTTCACCGCCCCAGCAAGAATAATTTTTTATTCTGTCTTCTTCTCCTTTTTCTTCTTGGTTCATTCTATCTGATTGCAACTGCATTTTGCAAGAAAGAACGAAGGTAGTTTTTGTTTTATTGTAACTCTGTTCTGTCCGTCTGCAACTGCGAGTGCAAGGAAGAACGTGAAGTTTATTTTTTTGATTCCTTTATAATCGTGAGAGCAAATTATAATCAAGATCCTTATATTGTTCTTTATGGAAATCGAGAATAGTCAGAGTGAGAACTTTTGTGTGAACCTCTGATCTCGATCACGCATTCTTCCATCTTTGGTTAAGCCTCGGGACTAACAAGTGGTACCGAAGAATAAATTAGGAAATATAGAGAATATAAGAATAATGCACTAAATATACGCTAGTATTTAGATATAATCTATACAATATTTAAATCTATACATATATAATATTTAAACCTATATATATTACATATTTAAACCTATATATATATATATATATATATATATATATATATATATATATATATATATATATATATATATACAGTTTCTCTATATATCTAGCTCGAGGAAGAGTTCGAAAAGATTAAAAGATTATATATATATATATATATATATATATATATATATATATATATATATATATATATATATACACACACATGCCGGGATTGTGGAATATAATAAGCATGGGCGTAACTAGACCCAAGCCCCTATAGCCCGAGGTCAAATTTGAAAAACCTTTACGATAGTACGGGTAAAACCATAAAATTGTAACTTACACACAATTAATCCCTCCTCCCAAATCTCTCCTTATGTTTGATGTGTTAGTGTTAGGGCTGACGACTGCGGAAATGTGATCTCAATTTGGTTTCCTGGCAGCACTATCATGTCCCAGTACCAAAATACGGAGATGAACATGGCCAGCTCCCCCGTACAAGGTATAGAACGTCGTACGGGGGTCACGGCTGTAACTAGACAAGGGATGCATGCTACAAGCAAGTCACTTAGGGTCATCTAGAACATCTAATGTCTCAATCAGTCAAGTAAGGATGGTAAACATAGAACATGTATGACAAGAAAGTAAGGCATCCCAAACGCCCTGCCACAATATTCTGGGAACCAGCCACACAAAATAATAAGCTGACAGAGTATCAAAAGTACATGACTATGATCAGCTGTAGTCTGATTAATTACAATCATGTAAGAAGACTTAATGTCCAAATTTATGGCTAACAAGTGCCGGTGGCTAAACGCCCAAAAGAGTAAAATGTGCAATAACGAGAAGTGACCAAGAAATCCACTCGTGTCCCTCAACGGCCATCCGCCTGGTACATGCCATTGTTCAGGAGAAAGTACGCTTGATCCTCGGGTGCTAGCTCTAAACCTGGCCATGCCAAACCAGTAGGGTTAGACCCCAAATAGCAAGTACCACAAAGAAAGCACGAATAAAGAAATAAAACCAGGAAGAATAAACATATACATATATAGATAGTCGTGTCTCGTAGTTTAAGTTCATAGCCTATCGTGATACAACAATCTAACCCTACAACCAAACAAGGACAAGGGTTAGACCATCGTACCATGATAGTTTATGTCCCTAAACTATTTAATAGAAGGTACAATGCACAATCAAGTTCAGTTACATAATTGGCCAATCACTCGTACGTCTTACTAGGTTGAGTCTGGGTTATCCTAAAAATATTATGCATATAATATGAATCCTCAGGTCAAGCCATGTTCTAGCAGGGGCTAGCCGAGCCATGAATCATCGCGTAGCACATAGTAGTATGTACCGGTCCCTCGGAAGGCCACTGTGCTAAGATCGCATAGAACACATAGTATAATATAATAATATGATATTGCCATCCACTAATGAGGATTTGAACAAAATCTATGGGGGCTAGCCTTCACTCCCCATATGATTGAGGGTGGCTAGTTAAGCATGATCTTGGGATTCCGTCCCTCCCAATATTCTACATATTTTAGTTGCCTAGTTAACCCTATGGTTAGCTGGAATCATATGGCATGGTCACACGTTATTTCCCTTACATGTCGTACCGTAGTATAGGTACGCTTGATACGAATCCACTTCGTCACTTGGCAGTTCAATTTGGATTCACTCCAGCGTGATGCAACAATCAACACAAGTCCTAGCCACGCTTGGTTATTAACCAACTATCATGTCCATGTTGGTGAAATTCTATTATATCATATGTCACATAGCACGTAGATACACCTTGGTGTATAACATATAACATAATCACTTAGGAACACTTAGCACGTAGCAACACATAACACGTAATAAGTGTATCAGCACAGATACCAATAGTCGAGTCAAGTTACCAGTCATTGGTAAACCATATTAGTTTTAGCACATAGCAACACATGGGTTGAGTCAGGCGCATATGTAGTCATAGTCACTTGGTGTCACGACCCGCACCCAAAAATTGGGCATGAGCCGTGGGTACGTCCAGCCTACGCCGCAGCATCGGCAGTAGAACGCTGTCTAGGTCTCAAACATAACTCATCCTGTCAATGGTCTCAACTCCATAAGGAGGACAATGATAATACATGAATCCACAGTTTATAATATACTCAATCACAAGGCTATTTGAAAGTAAATGGCATGATGAGAAATAAGGATAAGGAGTTCTGACATAAGTCATACACAAAAATAAATACATCACAAGTCTAGAGTCTAGATGTCCTCAAAAGTCACAACAATAATACAACCCAGATCTCAGTTCTAGAACAATAATACATAAATAGGACAGTCTAAATGCCTGTGGGTAGGATCTCCTCTATGATGGGTAACTCCTCTAGAATTTATGGTATGAAATCTTCCTCTGCTCCCGGGCTGTAGTAGGTAGGGCAGAAATCCTCCAAGTCCTCTGAAAATATTATCCAGTCAGGATTGGAGGAAAGCACAGACACTAAACAGCAGTTTCATTTATATTGACAAAAGCTATAAAATAGTGTAAGGAAATACAAGATGAAAGAAATACTGGAAATATGGAATACTAGAGAATATGTAATAAGCAATAGAACATCTAGCAATGAGTAAAAATATAAGTAAATGCTAGAACAAGTGAACTGGAATAAAGAAATAAACATCTGGCTAAGTGTTTGAAATATCAGTTTATTATGTGATCATCTTGGGACGAGATCAGGCTTGATATATATAATTGGCTATGATACATGTGAGGTCAGGCTAACCATCTGGTTAGCTATGATGCGAGCAATAGTCAGGCTAATCATATATATCAGGCTATGATGCATGTAAATGGTTAGGCTACACCCGATGTGATGTGTGGGGTGAGCTATGATGCATGTAAGGTAGGGTATGATCACATAATCTACTAATATTTTCCCATCCCCAGCTAGCACGATGGATTCCAATCACGACTCCTCATGACAGGTATCTAGGGTGCTAACCCGTGTATCGACAGTGTCAGAGTCAAGTATAGTATACAACTGGAATTATAGAATTAATCAACAAAAATAAAAACTGTCAGAGAATGTACTTGCCTGTGGTCCCGAGGAAGGTATGAGGATCAAAGTCCGAGGCGAGATCACAATGACCTAATTATGGAATATCAATGTCAAAATACTGAATTAAGGGGATAAACATGTTTAACTAATTAAATACTAGGCATCTAGGTCAAATCTAAGTCCATACTACGCTAACTAGTTAATACCTTGCCAAACTCAACACTTCTAGAACCCACCTACTACTACTTTACTATTAAACACTAACCATACCTTGGTGTCACTATGCCTATGATACTAGGTATCTCAATACCCATTAGATGTGTAAATACTGATTCATGTAGATACTAGATAGACACAACTCGTAAACTTAGTTATTAAGTTCTAACCTTGATTTCTATGTTACACTAGATACTACCAATACATATAACTTATATACTATATACATTAACCCTAGCTGCTACCAAACTGCTTCTACAAATCAAATCCAAAACCCCAAATACTGATACACTAAACCTACAACTGACACTAAAAACCCAAATGAACGAGCCCACAGTGTCAACTGCACAGATTTAAGCCAACCCCTGCTCTCACTGTCGATACACACAGAAATCTCAAAACCCGACTGTGCACAGTGAATCCCCCAATACACACATACACATCAGCACATATACGTAGGTATAACTACACACACACACACACACACACACACACACACACACACACACACATATATATATATATATATATATATATATATATATTACAAGGTTCCTAAGAACTATGTTAAAAATTAGGTAATTCCTTTATGGGCATTTCGACAAACACTTAGGGCTGGGATCGGGTTTCTCCTGGTTACTCTTGGATACCCAAAACGAAAACCCTAAATCAAGATCTAAACTATAGGCAGGAGATGTAATCATGTATAAATGCATACCCCTAATATTAGGGTTCACAAAATTGGGAAAAACCCTCGTAGGAACACCAAACCCTAGAATCACCTAGGTCTTCATAGAAAAACCCCAAGAACAAAATCTAAAACAAATGGTGGGCTCCTAATGGCCAAACAACAATTAAAAACATAATTAAAAAAGGGGTTAAATTCGGATTATCACCTTTTGGGAGATGGTTTCCTAATGTAGGTCCTCTTTCTTCAAGTTTTCTTGGTCCAAGCTCCTAGATTTCTCTTGATGGAGGAGGAAATAGATTTCTAGGGTTTATAATTTCTAAAATTTTTGGAGAAGGAAGGGTTTTCTAAGTGGAGGCTAGGCTTAGGGCTTTCTTCATGAATGAAGAAGTTTGAGGGAGGCTTCCCCTCATTATATAGGACTAGGGTTAGGGTTTCTAATGCCAAGGTTTAATTAGCCCTCCATGATTAGTCATGAAGAACTTAATTATAAGGGTTTAGTCCTCTCTAGGGTTTAATCTAAAACTAAAAATGCTAACTAGGGTTTAGTCACAAAGGTTGAACCTAATGGGTTTTTAGGTCAAGCCCAAAAACTATGCATGAAGGAACACCCTACAAATTATTTAATAAGCCCATCACACATATTTATTACACAATAAATTAAACTAGGAAATTACAATAATGTCCTAATCTGGAAATGTGCTAGTGACAAGTCTACCCTCCTAAAAAAATTTTGTCCTCAAAATTGGATTGAACTAGAACAAGAACGAAAACAGATAAGGAATTATACCTCAAGTCTCGAAGAGATACGGGTATTGCTCGTGCATTTCGTCCTCTCTCTCCCAGGTCGACTCCCCTAGAGAGTGATGTCTCCATGCAACACGAACCAAAGGAATAGTCTTGTTCCGCAACACCTTCTCTCTGTGATCCAAGATCTCTACGGGCTGCTCAGGGTAGCTGAGAGTCGGACCAACCTCGATCTTCGAGTGATCTAGTACGTGACTAGGGTCTGCCACGTACCGCCTCAGCTGTGACACATGGAACACGTTATGCACTCCTCTAGTGCAGGTGGCAAGTTTAGTCTATACGCTACTGCAACGACCCTCGCGAGAATACCGAAAGGTCCGATGTAGCGTGGACTAAGCTTCCCGTCTCCACCAAAATGAATCGTGCCCCACGTCAAAAAAATTCGTAGGAACACTAGATCGCCAACCTAGAACAAAACAGTCTCAACACACAGTCTAAAATAAAATAATCACAAGCTTGAAAAATAACAACCTATACGTGAAACTCAAGGGGTCTACGGTGGCTGTTAGCCCAATGCTGCTGTCTGTCCTGCGCCACTCGCAGTCTGTCTCTGATGAGTTTCACTTTTTTTGCTGTATCCACGACCATTTCTGGTCCTAGCAAGGCTCTCTCTCCGACATCATCGCAAGATAACGGTGTATGACACCTTCGTCCATAAAGAGCCTCGAATGGCGACATCTTGATGCTGACCTGGTAGCTGTTGTTGTAAGCAAACTCTACCAGGTGTAGATGATCCTCCCAAGAACCCCCAAGATCTAGAACGCAAGTGCGTAGCATATCCTCAAGATTCTGAATAGTCCTTTCAGACTTTTCGTCTGTCTGGGGGTGGTATGCGGTACTGAACTTGAGCTGAGTGCCCAAGCTAGCCTGCAGACTCCTCCAGAAGTGGAAAGTGAAACGACTATCCCGATCCGAGATGATGCTCACAGGAACTCCATGAAGTCTGACAATCTACTGTACGTACATCTCTGCTAGCCTTTGTCACGACCCGCACCCGATATAGGGGTACGAGAGCGTGGGTACGTCCAGCCTACGCCACAGCATCGGCGGTAGAACGCTGTCTAGGTCATGTAACTATCTAATCAATCTCACATGAATACCCAACTCCATAAGGAGACGTGGATATCATAAAATAATGCTGGAAATACTCAATCACATAAACTAAAGCACGATGAGATATCAAGGCAAGCAAGAAATACAAGACAAGTCTAACGACAAAATAGTCATACCTGTAATCAGTAACATCCAATCCCCAAGTGTCAGAAACAAGTCCACTAAGGTCACAGTCTGGAAAATATTTTCCAGTCAGGAAGGAGCAAAGTACATCTCTAAATAGCAGTTCTATATTAATGATATAAACTATGTAGCAGTTCTAAATGGAAATATACGAGATGCATGTATAGGAACGAGAGATGTACAAAAAGGAAATACTGGAAATACTGTAAGTAAATACAGAAAAAGAAACAATATGTCAACGAGCAAGAATCCTATGACTAAGTGTGTGAGTACTAGCTTTAACATGTGATCGGCTTGGGAACTTGATCAGGCTGGTTACATGTGATTAGCTATGATTCATGTAAGGTCAGGCTAACCGTTGGTTAGCTATGATGCATGTAGAGGTCAGGCTAATCACACGTAACAGCTATGAAGCATGTAAATGGTCAGGTCGCACCCGACATGAGATGTGGGGTGAGCTATGATTCATATAAAGTTGGGTATGATCACATATCTACACTAAAATACTCCCCACCCCCGACTGGTATAGTAGATCCAATCATGGTACGCTATGGCACGGGATTCCCTAGGGAGGTAGCAAATCTCCCCGGGTCTCTGTGTCTGTACATGCACAAGATAACAAGGAACAAGTCTTGTACAAGCTACACCATGAATAAAGAATAACATCTCATGACGAGATCCGTGTATACCAATCCGTGTAACCAACGTGTCAAGAGCATGGATATCTACACTAGATACAGTGAACATAGGAGATATCATAAATTAGAAACTAATCAGAGAATGTACTCGCCTTGGGTCCTTAGCTGGTAAAACCAATGTCCTATCCCAGAGTATCGTCTGGAGGATCCAACAGTCCTAATGACATATCAAATATAATACTTGTATCAGATGCTACACTAACACAACACAAAAAACATAAATCGGGGCTATGCCAGGTACAATACGGGTCAACTAGGGTTATCTAGTAGATAGACATCTAACACACATATACCCATTATTAACTAACATTAACACCTACAATATTTACTTGCACCCAAAATACATATACAATATATATGTACCATTTAATTTCATGTATAATATACATATTAGTTAAACAATAACTGTGTACCATATATACCAACTTAAAATATATGTATATTTATACAAATTAATCATATATATGTATATTATACATATATAAATATAAAGTATAAACTTAATCAGAGAATGTACAAATTAAATTTATACTATATATATATACAGATGCCAATTAATTCATATATTAAAAATATGTTTTATTATACATATACTACATGAAATTATACCAAATAAATATATGTATATTTATACAAAAATATACATACATATATATATATCAAAAATAATTATACACATAAAAAATATATACATTTATACCAGTTAAATTTAATACATACACTTACATACATTAATTAAATATATACATATACATATATATTAAATTATATATACATTAACATACACATTAATTATATATACATTAACATACACCTTAATTATATATACATTAACATACACCTTGGTTTGTGAAGGAGGAAGGAGGGGGAGAACTCACAGGGAGGCTGGGGGTGATAGATGTAGCTGTCGGCAGAGGGAGCTTCGACTATTGCTGCCGGAGAGTAGGGAGGTGGGGATGATAGTACAGCCGAGGAGGGGATGCAGCGTGGTGCGCTCCCGGAGTTGGGGGAACAGGGAGTCGACGGAAGGAGAAGATGGGAAGGAGTCTCTGGCCGCCGAGGGAGATGGCTGGCTCCGGCGGTCTAGTGCGGAACCGAGGTTGAAGGGAAGGAGTGATGGGAGGATGGGGAGCAGCCGAGGTTGCCTGGGAAAGAGGCTGCCGGTGGTAGCGAGCTGCGGGCAGCGGGTCTGCGTGTAGTGAGGGGCCGCCGGAGTGCAGAGGAAGGCCGGAGTCAATGGCTCGGGGAGGAGGTTGAAGAGCAGAGGGAGGCCGGTGCACAGTGGAGTAGGGTTGGATACTTCGCCGGAGTCGGGGTCAGGGCTTGGCTGGCCGGACTCGAGTTGGAGTTGGGTGGTGAACAGTATTCCCCCCCTTTCTCTTGAATTAAAAAAAAAATAAAACTAAAGAAAGAAGAAGAAGGGAAGAAAAAGAAGAACAGAAGAAGAAAAGAAGAAGAAAGGAAGAAGAGTGGAGAAAAATGGGATGAGGGCTACGGTTGGAGTGAGGGAGAATGTGGGGGCTTGTTTTGGGGATTAGGGCTTGATGTGACATGACATTAAATAGGGAGAGAGAGTGTGTGAAATCAAGGGTGGTGATTGACCCTTTAAATGTGTGGTCCAGATTTGACATGGGGAATTTTCATGTGGGAATGAGGGTGAGAGGCTAGTTAAATTTTTAGGGATTCCTTCATTGTTTAAACAAATGGATGTGGGCACCAAAAATGCAAATTTGCAAATTAGCCCCCTTAAATTTGGGTATTTGCACAGACACATAAAATGACAAAAATTTGGCGGATGATTCGGTATCCGATGTTTTGTAGGGTCAGGGGGCGCTGTAAGTTCGGTATGGGCTCAATTAGTAGGGCACTGGAATTAAATTAGGATTTTTAGAATCGGTTAAAATAGTATCCTCAATTTAATTAGAAATAAATGCAAATTATGTTCTAAAATTAATTAGGGGTACATGGGGCCAAAATCAGGTCAGGTCATCAATACCAATAATGAAGAAGACTCAGAACATGATATTACCCTAATTTGGATCGCACGAAAAATAGGTCAAGATTGCCTCCAATCTCGATTGGAACGCACAGCGATACAAAATAGGAATTTATTAAATAAACGTCCGTGACGATTTTTGTGCGGCTAGAAATAAGGTACAGAGAGCTATATTATGAGTTACAAAAATAGCAGAATGGATGGCGGGCATGTCTAGGGCAAGATTGTAAAATTTGTTGGAAGACAAAAGTCAGGGTAGCGCTCCAAATATCGAAGCAAAGGCAAAGCGCAATAATTAAATAAATTACAGTAATTAAATACAACCTCCAATAAATAAATTCTAAAATAAAACAATTAAATACATAATCCCCATTATTCGATTAGGTATTCGTCTAGTGGTCTCTAGGTCAAGTCTACCAGCTCAGATATTAAGAACACAATATATAATAATATATTTAATTACACATCTCACGAAATTATTTAAATTAAAAACACCTATCGAGAAATCATCTAATATAAATACCATAATATTAATAATACATAAAAAGTTGAAAATATCCCTATTTTTAGAATGTGGTAGTGACAAGTCTACCCTCCTTAAAAGAATTTCGTCCACAAAATTTAAAGTCCTCATAGTAGTGTTTATACATTATTTTATTTTCCATCAATAGTTAAATTCCCCAACCACAAAATCAGGTAGTAATCCACCTTGCCATTTCACAATCTCAAAATTTTCTGAAATTACTGTATTCTTGCAATATCCTTGAAAATAAAAAATCAGTTTCCATTTCCACACAATTTCCTCCGAATTTAAATTTAAGAAATTACATACTCGGATTTGACATCCAATCCTCTAGTTCACTTAATACACATTAAGACTCCCATCTAAAACACAATCCCTAAATCCAACCCTTCAATTTAATTAATCAACTATATTCATAAAATTTAAAATGTCATCCGAAAAGTTTGAATTTAACACCTAATCCATTAATGATTTTTATTCCTCAATTTAAACCCAATCAATGCATATTCAAAATCTAAATCCTCATCCCGAGAATCGAATTCGACACTATCCCATTAATAATTTTATTTCCTGATTTCCTTTTTCCTCAAAATACTCAACAGTGCGACACTGCAACGTCTGTAATATAAAATTTTAAAAATTCATAACTTGCGATCAAATAAATATAATGACAATCTCCTAATTCCTCTAAATTTTTTTTTTTCATCACCAATTTTATCGTATCATAACCTTCCTAAAATTAATAAATCCTCAATTTTGTCATGTTAATTTCTTAACTCTCCATTTAAGTTAATATTTTATCCTCGAGTTTCAATCTTCCTCAATCTTCGTAAAATCAATGATCCATCAATTCTGTTATATTACTCATTAACTCTTTATTTAAATGAATGCTTATCCTTAAAATTTTTAATCATCTTGTCCCTTTCATCAAGTCATAACCTTTTCAAGATCCTTGTTATGGTCAAAACCCCAATGATCATGGTTTAAGAAAATCTTACCTACAATCATACCACCTGTAACCTAAGAAAATGTACGGTTATGTGTCTTTTGTCATGGTACTGCAGCCTCTGTCAGGGTGTACTACTAGCTACATTATAACAAGAAAATCACGAATACAACCACGGTACTAGGGAATCAATCAATCAGAAGACGAAAACAATCATGAGAAAAAGAAGGAACCTGCTAACATATTTCTTGCGGTATCCCTTACCTCTAACATACACTTAACTCTAGCATATTCACTAACTAATTCCTATTCCTGTACACTGGTATCCATATCAACTAGTCATTAATCCACAAGATCCATGAATATATCCATATTGAACACACCTGTCTATTAACACCTAAATCTGATGCCAAGAATCTCTAATATAACCATGATTCAATAATGCCTCCAAGTTGATACCTCTATCTCCTTAGTACCATACCCTCTGTCAGTTCCCGTTCCTACTACAATTGTTCATACTAGTCGTTCTTATAACTCAAATACACGTCAAATGCAACACCATACTAAGTACTGCTCTTTCCAATACAACCTTAGATGGACACCCAAGTCAGTCTGCGGTGCCATCTCAATCATGCTCAAGTCATCAGATCCTTACACCTGTATATCATCTACTCATATATTTAATATTCATATTTCTCATCTAGCATAAAAATTAATCCTCAAAATAATCGTCAAGGTTTAACTTCTCGATCAACTTAAAAATAATTTGCATATACCTCCTCAAAGTCAGATACTCAACATCGAAATAAAATTTTAATCACTTCTAAAACCTTTGTAGCCTTGACCATGTTTATTGAATCAATATTTGAAATCCTAAAAATTTAATGACACAATCTCAACTCCTCTATAATTCTCAAAGTTAAAATTTATTTCCACTTTTTAATTTATAAATCCACAAATATACATATAAGTGCTCACGGTCACTAATACTCGAGGTGCACTCAATACATCCATTTTCTACAACTGTGTACTAAAATTGTACTGCCCGAATTACTTGCACTATCACCTCCAGTGATCAAAGTTATCATCACCTGTATTTTCTTTCATGATTTTTCAATCTATGTCAACTGGTATATCATCTAATTATCATCACACAGAGTGCTTACTGTTATTAACGTCATTCTCGACTAATCCTCGATATAGAATCATTAGCACTTCTTGGTATTATATCACTAGCTTCATTAATGAATCATCTCATCAAGCTTATTAGAACTCATGTTTACCTGTATCTTCTTTTACACTCATGTTTCTTTACCCTCGTGGGCATGTATATGGTTCTTCATCTTGATTGATGTATAGGTATTTCTCTTTAACCTTTTACAGCCTGTTAAACTGATCTGTGATACGCTTCACCATTTTTCTTTCCAATTCTGATATTTTTCTTCTCATGACATCTCATTATTACTCCTCATGCTTATATATTTATTTACCTTTAACACACCCAATATCAATCATCAAATTGAATCATGCTCCATTAATCCTTAACACAATTTCCTCGATACTTACTTGTTTACATAGATCGTCCAATTATATAATTTAATGACTATCCAGGACTGGCATGCTGATTCTGATACTAACTCTTGGAACCATTACTGATACTCGTACACCTCTTTCTATAGTACCAATACTAATTATAATAACACCTATCATAGAACTATTGCTACAAGGTACTATGCTATGGATATCTCTAGATTAATGCCTACTGCTCCCATGTCCAACTAAGAAATACTTACAAACTCATAAGTCACACTCAGTCAAACTAATATAAGACACAATCAAAATTGCAAGTCACTAATTATCATACTAACAAGGAATCCTCAAAGAAAATAAGCTCAAAAAGGAACTGGATCAAGGACTGAAGGTATCTTTACTGCTAGTAAAGAAAAGAAGCGATGGAACAAAGTCCTGTAATAACAAAATAGATAATTATTGAGATGAGACTTTAAGAACTAATTTAAGATACAACCTGATAATCATACACGTTTGTCAGAAATTATGACACTCAGAATCCTCGTCACGCCAGTAAGCATAGATGCGATAAACGACAGGTTCCGTAACTAAGGTATGCCACTCTATAATCATGTCATCTAGAATCTTTGCCACGCCAACCGGTATGGATGCGAGAGACTCTAAGTTTCATAACTAAAGTATGTACATCCAAGTCAGGTTCCTACGTTCTTGTCACGACAGCTAATATGGCTGCGATAAACTCTAGGTTCCATAACCAAAGTAGATGTTTTACCTTCCTCACTGTCCTCATCAACATATGTCATCAGATGATACCGTAAATTTTAGCCCATAAAATTCATCTCGATATGAAATTAACTCAACAACGATACCAAGAATTAAATTTAACAACTGGTCAACAAGAATAAACTCAACAATGATACCAAGATTTTAATTTAATAACTGATCAACAAGAATCAAGTTCAATAACAACAAGCGAGAGCGGACAAAAACAAGAAAAAGATTTAAATTAGAAATTATAATAAGATTCTCAAGGGGTTATCCCAGGAATCTTTCAAGAATTTTGTGATTGAGTATCCTCTCTCATCCTAGTATCCTATATCCTATATCTTATCGCAGGCATGCGGTAGTACAACTAAGACGTCGTACTACCAGGATATCGCACAACTTGCGAAGTCTGACCTGCATGGGCCACCACTAAAAACGAGTCACGACCCGCACCCGATATAGGGGTACGAGAGCGTGGGTACGTCCAGCCTACGCCGCAGCATCGGCGGTAGAACGCTGTCTAGGTCATGTAACTATCTAATCAATCTCACATGAATACCCAACTCCATAAGGAGACGTGGATATCATAAAATAATGCTAGAAATACTCAATCACATAAACTAAAGCATGATGAGATATCAAGGCAAGCAAGAAATACAAGACAAGTCTAACGACAAAATAGTCATACCTGTAATCAGTAACATCCAATCCCCAAGTGTCAGAAACAAGTCCACTAAGGTCACAGTCTGGAAAATATTTTCCAGTCAGGAAGGAGCAAAGTACATCTCTAAATAGCAGTTCTATATTAATGATATAAACTATATAGCAGTTCTAAATAGAAATATACGAGAT
Organism: Iris macrosiphon; assembly: GCA_036927795.1. Lineage (NCBI taxonomy): Eukaryota > Viridiplantae > Streptophyta > Magnoliopsida > Asparagales > Iridaceae > Iris > Iris macrosiphon. The sequence continues at coordinate 109,389,166 of JAYESA010000018.1, forward strand.
GCATGTATAGGAACGAGAGATGTACAAAAAGGAAATACTAGAAATACTGTAAGTAAATACAGGAAAAGAAACAATATGTCAACGAGCAAGAATCCTATGACTAAGTGTGTGAGTACTAGCTTTAACATGTGATCGGCTTGGGAACTTGATCAGGCTGGTTACATGTGATTAGCTATGATTCATGTAAGGTCAGGCTAACCGTTGGTTAGCTATGATGCATGTAGAGGTCAGGCTAATCACACGTAACAGCTATGAAGCATGTAAATGGTCAGGCCGCACCCGACGTGAGATGTGGGGTGAGCTATGATTCATGTAAAGTTGGGTATGATCACATATCTACACTAAAATACTCCCCACCCCGACTGGTATAGTAGATCCAATCATGGTACGCTATGGCACGAGATTCCCTAGGGAGGTAGCAAATCTTCCCGAGTCTCTGTGTCTGTACATGCACAAGATAACAAGGAACAAGTCTTGTACAAGCTACACCATGAATAAGGAATAACATCTCATGACGAGATCCGTGTATACCAATCCGTGTAACCAACGTGTCAAGAGCATGGATATCTACACTAGATACAGTGAACATAGGAGATATCATAAATTAGAAACTAATCAGAGAATGTACTCGCCTTGGATCCTTAGCTGGTAAAACCAATGTCCTGTCCCAGAGTATCGTCTGGAGGATCCAACAGTCCTAATGACATATCAAATATAATACTTGTATCAGATGCTACACTAACACAACACAAAAACATAAATCGGGGCTATGCCAGGTACAATACGGGTCAACTAGGGTTATCTAGTAGATAGACATCTAACACACATATACCCATTATTAACTAACATTAACACCTACAATATTTACTTGCACCCAAAATACATATACAATATATATGTACCATTTAATTTCATGTATAATATACATATTAGTTAAACAATAACTGTGTACCATATATACCAACTTAAAATATATGTATATTTATACAAATTAATCATATATATATATATATATATATTATACATATATAAATATAAAGTATAAACTTAATCAGAGAAAGTACAAATTAAATTTATACTATATATATATACAGATGCCAATTAATTCATATATTAAAAATATGTTTTATTACACATATACTACATGAAATTATACCAAATAAATATATGTATATTTATACAAAAATATACATACATATATATATATATCAAAAATAATTATACACATAAAAAATATATACATTTATACCAGTTAAATTTAATACATACACTTACATACATTAATTAAATATATACATATACATATATATTAAATTATATATACATTAACATACACATTAATTATATATACATTAACATACACCTTAATTATATATATATTAACATACACCTTGGTTTGTGAAGGAGGAAGGAGGGGGAGAACTCACAGGGAGGCTGGGGGTGATAGATGTAGCTGTCGGCAGAGGGAGCTCCGGCTATTGCTGCCGGAGAGTAGGGAGGTGGGGATGATAGTACAGCCGAGGAGGGGATGCAGCGTGGTGCGCTCCCAGAGTTGGGGGAACAGGGAGTCGGTGGAAGGAGAAGATGGGAAGGAGTCTCTGGCCGCCGAGGGAGATGGCTGGCTCCGACGGTCGAGCGGGGAACCGAGGTTGAAGGGAATGAGTGATGGGAGGATGGGGAGCAGCCGAGGTTGCCTGGGAAAGAGGCTGCCGGTGGTGGCGAGTTGCGGGTAGCGGGTCCGCGTGTAGTGAGGGGCCGCCGGAGTGCAGAGGAAGGCCGGAGTCAATGGCTCGGGGAGGAGGTTGAAGAGCAGAGGGAGGCCGGTGCACAGTGGAGTAGGGTTGGATACTTCGCCGGAGTCGGGGTCAGGGCTTGGCCGACCGGACTCGAGTTGGAGTTGGGTGGTGAACAGTATTCCCCCCCTTTCTCTTGAAATAAAAAAAAATAAAACTAAAGAAAGAAGAAGAAGGGAAGAAGAAGAAGAAGAGAAGAAGAAAAGAAGAAGAAAAGAAGAAGAGTGGAGAAAAATGGGATGAGGGCTACGGTTGGAGTGAGGGAGAATGTGGGGGCTTGTTTTGGGGATTAGGGCTTGATGTGACATGACATTAAATAGGGAGAGAGAGTGTGTGAAATCAAGGGTGGTGATTGACCCTTTAAATATGTGGTCCAGATTTGACATGGGGAATTTTCATGTGGGAATGAGGGTGAGAGGCTAGTTAAATTTTTAGGGATTCCTTCATTGTTTAAACAAATGGATGTTGGCACCAAAAATACAAATTTACAAATTAGCCCCCTTAAATTTGGGTATTTGCACAGACACATAAAATGATAAAAATTTGGCGGGCGATTCGGTGTCCGGTGTTTTGCAGGGTCAGGGGGCGCTGTAAGTTCGGTATGGGCTCAATTAGCAGGGCACTGGAATTAAATTAGGATTTTTAGAATCGGTTAAAATAGTATCCTCAATTTAATTAGAAATAAATGTAAATTGTGTTCTAAAATTAATTAGGGGTACATGGGACCAAAATCAGGTCAGGTCATCAATACCAATAATGAAGAAGACTCAGAACAGGATATTACCCTAATTTGAGTCGCATAAAAAATAGGTCAAGATTGCCTCCAATCTCGATTGGAACGCACAGCGATACAAAATAGGAATTTATTAAATAAATGTCCGCGATGATTTTTGTGCGGCTAGAAATAAGGTACAGAGAGCTATATTATGAGTTACAAAAATAGCAGAATGGAAGGCGGGCATGTCTAGGGCAAGATTGTGAAATTTGTTGGAAGACAAAAGTCAGGGTAGCGCTCCAAATATCGAAGCAAAGGCAAAGCGCAATAATTAAATAAATTACAGTAATTAAATACAACCTCCAATAAATAAATTCTAAAATAAAACAATTAAATACATAATCCCCATTATTCGATTAGGTGTTCATCTAGTGGCCTCTAGGTCAAGTCTACCAGCTCAGATATTAAGAACATAATATATAATAATATATTTAATTACACATCTCACGAAATTATTTAAATTAAAAACACCTATCGAGAAATCATCTAATATAAATACCATAATATTAATAATACATAAAAAGTCAAAAATACCCCTGTTTTCAGAATGTGCTAGTGACAGCCTCTCTGTTGACGTGCCCACCTTGAAAGGTAAGAAGTGGGATGATTTGGTCAACCTATCAACGATGACCCAAATCGCGTCCTTCCCTCCTGGAGAACGCGGAAGCCCTGAAACAAAATCCATGGTCACGTGCTCCCACTTCCACTCTGGGATAGGTAAAGGTTGAAGCAATCCACCTGGCCTCTGCCGGTCCGCCTTTACCTGCTGGCACACTAGACACCGGGATACGAAGCATGCTACCTCATGCTTCATTCCATACCACCATACGTGCTCCCTCAAGTCTCGATACATCTTGTTGGCACCGGGATGCATCGAGTACTGAGAGCGGTGTGCCTCCTGTAAAACCTCTTCGTGCAGCTCCCCGCTCGGCACACATATCCTCGTGCCGTGCCGTAAAGACCCATCATCTGCAATAGTAAAGTCGTCTGACAATCCTGTCCGAACATGTGCCCTGATTCTCCTCAGAGCCTCATCATCATACTGCGCAGCTCTATTTCTGTCCATCAGCTCGGACTGTATCTGCAATCCCTACATCTGAATCTTAATACCGGGAACTAGCACCTCAATTCCCAAGCTTTCCAGATCAGCCAACAAATGTCTATCTGTCGTCAAATACATAGCCATCGGATACATGCTCAAGGCATCGGCGACTACGTTGGCCTTTCCTGGGTGGTACTGCAATAAGATGTCGAAGTCCTTCATCAACTCCAACCACCTCCTCTGCCTCATGTTCAGTTCCTTCTGTGTGAACACGTACTTCAAGCTCTTGTGGTCCGTGAAGATCTCCACACGCTCTCCGTACAGGTAATGTTTCCATAGCTTTAGAGCGAAGATAACCGCTGCCAACTCCAAGTCGTGGGTGGGATAGTTCTTTTCATGAGGGCGTAACTGCCTGGAAGCATAGGCAATCACCTTCCCGTGCTGCTGAAGAACACAACCCAAACCCTTCCCTGAAGCATCACTGTAGATAGTGAATCCACTTGTCCCCGCTAGCAACGTCAAAACTGGAGCTGTCGTCAATCTCTTCTTCAGCTCATCAAATATGGCCTGACAATCCTCTGTCCAGACAAAATCTACATCTTTTCTAGACAGCCTGGTCATCGGCGCTGCAATCCTGGAGAAGTCTTGTACAAACCTCCTGTACTATCCTGCTAGCCCGAGAAAACTCCTGATTTTAGCTACCGAACTGGGGGTAGCCCACGACTCCACTGCCTCAATTTTCTTTGGGTTAACCGAGATTCCGTCACCCGTCACCACATGCCCAAAAAATTCAACCTTGTCAAGGAAGAATTCGTATTTTGAAAGTTTTCAGTACAGCTCCTCCTTCCTGAGAGTCTCTAAGACCAACCTCAGGTGCTCTTCGTGCTCCTCCGGGGTCTTGGAATACACAAGAATATCGTCGATGAACACCACCACAAACTTGTCAAGGTACTGGTGGAACACCTTGTTCATCAAATTCATGAATACTGCCGGTGCATTGGTTAAACCAAATGGCATTACCATGAACTCAAACTGGCCATATCTGGTCCGAAAGGCTATCTTCGGCGTGTCTTCTCTCTTCATCTTCACCTGGTGATAGCCTGACCTCAAATCTATCTTTGAAAAGACCTTTGCCCTGCTCAACTGATCGAAAAGATCATCTATCCTCGGTAGCGAGTATTTGTTCTTGATAGTGAGGTTGTTCAAAGCTCTATAATCGATGCACATGCGTACCGTGCCATCCTTCTTCGGTACGAACAATACCAGAGCTCCCCATGGTGATGAACTGGATTTGATGAAGCCTTTGTCCTGCAGCTCCTCAACTTGCTTCTTCAGTTCTGCCAACTCGCTGTTGTTGACTCTATAGACATGCTGTGAAATGGGCTCCGCTCCTGGCACCAAGTCTATAGAGAATTTAACATCTCTGTCTGGCGGCAAGCCTGGCAACTCCTCTGAAAATACATCCAGGAACTCCGCTATCAGAGGATGTGGCAACTCCTCTTCTTCCATCCTGGCTCTACAAAATGTGCTCCTGCTCTGCTCAGCTGCTCCTCTGGTGACCTCGAACTCTGACACTCCTGGTGGTCTAAATAACACTCTGCCTCCATGATAATCTATAGTAGCATGGTGCCTACTCAACCAGTCCATTCCGAGTATAATATCATATCCTGGAAATGGCATGACGAGTAAGCGCACGCTCAACTTTCGGCCTCCCACTGACACTCTCTGGTCCTTGCAATAATCACGGACTAGGATAATGCTTCCGCCAATTATGATCTTGCAAGTCCTATCTAATGGTTCTGTCTCTAAATGATGTTGAAGAGCATAAGATGCAGACACGAAACTATGGGAAGCGCCAGAGTTGAATAATGTAAATATTGGAATGCAATCGAGAAGAACTGAACCTGTAATCAAGTCTCCTACTGGCTCAACCTCCTCGACCGCCATGGCGTATGCTCGCCCCTGGGGTGCACCTCTCTGCTACTGGTGCTGAGCAAACCTCTACTGCTACAGTGAAAGTGGAGGTCCCCTCTGCTGGCCTCCTGGTACGGTAGGTACCCTGACTGGTCCCCTCTGGGCGGCTGCTCCACCCTGGCCTGGATGAGTCTGTATGGTAGGTCAATTCATCAGCTGATGTGCTGTCGATCCGCAAGACAAACATGTGCCCACCTCTTCCTGCAGATCTCCCTAGTGTGTCATGCCTTCCCACAGTACACACACTGGATGGCAGGCTGAGTCTATCTCTGCTGCTGCTGCTGGGCGTGTCCTCGGGCTGGTGCCTGGTGCTGCTGATGCTTCTGCTGATATGGCCGTTGCTGCTGGAAGTGTGGACGCTTGCCCGATCCTGTACCACTATTTGCTCCTCCTGAAGTGTCGCGTCCCCTCTTGGGCCTGAGGTCCAAGTCATCCTCAGCTATCTGGGCATCCATCAAAATGCCCTCGAAGGTAGCAGTGCAACGTCCCGACATGCGAGACTTGATCTCCCTTGCCAGCCCCTTTCTGAACTTCCGGGCCCTGTCTCCTGGATCTCTAATCATCGATGGCGCAAAACGGCTCAGGCGGCAAAACTCTGCGGCGTACTCATCAACGGACATGCTCCCTTGGACCAAGTCACGTAACTGACTCTCCAAGGCTCCCAGGGCAACATCAGGAAAGAACTTCTCCTTGAAGAGATCCTTGAAGGCCTCCCAAGTGAGTCCCCTGACAATGAGTCTCGGCTCAGTGCGAAACCACATCAGGGCGATGTTGAACATCTGGCTGCAGACGGCCTCGATCTGAAGAGTCTCTGGAAGCTGCGCCAAGCGTAAGTTTCTCTCTATATCCTCTAGCCAATCGTCGGCGTAGAGTATCCCCTCAGTACCCTTGAACTCCCGAGGCATCATTCTCTTGAAGTCCACGATAGTGCCCGGCCTCTGGTGGTGCTGGCCAGGATGCTGCTGCTGCGCAACTCTCTCCACAGCCTGGAGAGCCACCTGATGAGCATTCTCCATGCTCACCGTTATCATCTCGGTCTGGGCCTGGTGCGCTTCTGCCTGCATCCTCTGAGCCTCCGCTGACGTCCTTTGGGCATCAACCATGCCCTGGATCAGCGCGAATATCTGTGCCCCATCAACGGGCATACCTCCTGGAAATAGAGTCGGTGGTGGTGGAAGAGGCTCTGTCACAGCTGTGGGAACCCTCTGAACAGGTGGGGGAGGAGGACCCCCGAAAAGTGCAGATACTCCCACATGCACAGGAGATATAGAAGGTACTGCAGATGTCTGTCCAACAGGGCGAGAGGTGGCAGACCTCTCTGAAGCTGATGCTCTGAGTCTCAAGGACCTGGTCTTCGGTGGCATCCTGAAGACAGATTGAAAGAATCAATTAAGGTAATAGACACGATATCATCAATGAAGGACAGTAAAAATTCTAAAGGAGTAATCATTAAGAATAGCATTATAAGGATCAAAAATTTCCTAATTATGATTGATCATATCCTCGGCCTAAATCCTATCTCCTAAAACAGGCTCGTAGCAATACTCTAGGCGAGCACCACTACGATATCGCTCTAAATACGAATCTAGACCTGCATAGGCCACCACTAAAAATGTGTCACGACCCGCACCCAAAAATTTGGCATGAGCCGTGGGTACGTCCAGCCTAAGCCGCAGCATCGACGGTAGAAAGCTGTCTAGGTCTCAAACATAACTCATCCTGTCAATGGTCTCAACTCCATAAGGAGGACAATGATAATACATGAATCCACAGTTTATAATATACTCAATCACAAGGCTATTTGAAAGTAAATGGCACGATGAGAAATAAGGATAAGGAGTTCTGACATAAGTCATACACAAAAATAAATACATCACAAGTCTAGAGTCTAGATGTCCTCAAAAGTCACAACAATAATACAATCCAGATCTCAGTTCTAGAACAATAATACATAAATAGGACAGTCTAAATGCCTGTGGGTAGGATCTCCTCTAAGATGGGTAACTCCTCTAGAATTTCTGGTATGAAATCTCTCTCTGCTCCCGGGCCATAGTGGGTAGGGCAGAAATCCTCCAAGTCCTCTGAAAATGTTATCCAGTCAGGATTGGAGCGAAGCACAGACACTAAACAACAATTTTATTTATGTTGACAAAAGCTATAAAACAGTGTAAGGAAATATAAGATGAAATAAATACTGGAAATATAAAATACTAGAGAATATGTAATAAGCAATAGAACATCTAGCAATGAGTAAAAATATAATTAAATGCTAGAACAAGTGAACTGGAATAAAGAAATAAACATCTGGCTAAGTGTTTGAAATATCAGTTTATTATGTGATCAGCTTGGGACGAGATCAGGCTTGATATATATGATTGGCTATGATACATGTGAGGTCAGGCTAACCATCTGGTTAGCTATGATACAAGAAATAGTCAGGCTAATCATATATATCAGGCTATGATGCATGTAAATGGTCAGGCTACACCCGACGTGATGTGTGGGGTGAGCTATGATGCATGTAAGGTGGGATATGATCACATAATCTGCTAATATTTTTCCATCCCCAGCTAGCACGATGGATTCCAATCACGACTCCTCATGACAGGTATCTAGGGTGTTAACCCGTGTATCGACAGTATCAGAGTCAAGTATAGTATACAACTGGAATTATAGAATTAATCAACAAAAATGAAAACTGTCAGAGAATGTACTCGCCTGTGGTCCCGAGGAAGGTATGAGGATCGAAGTCCGAGGCAAGATCACAATGACCTAATTATGGAATATCAATGTCAAAATACTGAATTAAGGGGATAAACATATTTAACTAATTAAATACGAGGCCTCTAGGTCAAATCTAAGTCCATACTACGCTAACTAGTTAATACCTTGCCAAACTCAACACTTCTAGTACCCACCTACTACTACCTCACTATTAAACACTAACCATACCTTGGTGTCACTATGCCTATGATACTAGGTATCTCAATACCCATTAGATGTGTAAATACTGATTCATGTAGATACTAGATAGACACAACTCGTAAACTTAGTTATTAAGTTCTAACCTTGATTTCTATGTTACACTAGATACTACCAATACATATAACTTATATATGTATATGTATATATATATATATATATATATATATATATATATATATATATATATATATATATATATATATATATAAGGGTAGCATAGTCCTATATACAATACCTTAGGTAATATCCCTACATTCTCATATACTCTTACTTTAACAACTCATCACTTCCCAACTGTCATTTCTGATACTGCACAGTACTCATCTAGTGGTACTGCTACTGTGCAGTTAAGCCCCTATTCCCTGCTCTACTATACTGCCTCACCCAATGCTGACACTGACACAGTCACCTCACAGTTTCACATACACGAAGAAATTACTACACAGTTCATAGTCTGAAATTGTTCAGACTTACACATACATGGCTTAATCTTTGAGACAAACATATGGCTACTGGCAGGATAAATAGATAAGTCTGAAATTGTTCACTGATAGGAACTCACACACCTTACCAAATACACAGGTGCCTGGACACCCATATAATACTCACTAAACTCCCCGTTCCTGGCACTCAACCCCTGCAATGCATACTGCACTGAATTCCATCACTTACACACACATACATTACTGAGACACTAAACTTCACATATATAACACATCTACACAACACAGCACAACACAACACAACACAACACAGGAAATCTAATTTACTATCCCCTCACAACACACACTGCAACACTCACACAAGTGAGACACTCACTATTGACACACACTCATATATTACACACAGGCTATACACCTTGCTGATACATAATACATATGTCAAATAATAACTGACAAGTCATAGGGTTCAAGATACATAAGGAGTATCAGAACTCAAAGTATAGACACAGTTCGGTTTTAAATGAATTGATACTGTACTCACTCACAGTTTTACCTCCTCCTGCACTACCTAGAACTAAACACACTGAAACCATACAATGGCACTCAAGCAACTGATACTCTACACTCTAATACCAACTCACTGATACACCCATATACTGACACTGGCACCCTCCAACCCGACACACTAACTGAGCTGGAAAGAAACTGATGCACAGTATCACCCTACTGCACACACATGACTCACACTGATAAACTTGTACAGTACACAGGCACAAGGTAACCCACCTGCACTGTTCTCACATAATCGAGTTCAGACACTGTGCTACTAATACCCAGAACCTGAAAACCCGACTGATACACGATACACTCTTCCACATAATACTCTAAGACCCCTCCCCCTTAGCTGTGCTGCTCACTGCACAGCAGTGAGTGATACCTCACTAAATCCCCTGTGATACCAACTGCTCACCACTGCACTAAATTCCCTCATAAGCACTTATGCATCCCTGAGACACTGAACTCAGTGCACAGGCACACACATACCACTCACAGTAGTAAAACCCCTAAATCCTACTGATACACTGAACCTACAATCCTATTGATACATTAACCCTAGCTGCTACCAAATTGCTCCTACAAATCAAATCCAAAACCCCAAATACTGATACACTAAACCTACAACTGACACTAAAAACCCAAATGCACGAGCCCACAGTGTCAACTGCACAGATTTAACCCAACCCCTGCTCTCACTGTCGATACACACAGAAATCTCAAAATCCGACTATGTACAGTGAATCCCCCAATACACACATCACAGCAGCACATATACGTAGGTATAACTACACATACACATACACATACACACACACACACACACATATATATATATATATATATATATATATATATATATATATATATACAAGGTTCCTAAGAACTAGGTTAAAAATTAGGTAATTCCCTTATGGGCATTTCGACAAACACTTAGGGCTGGGATCGGGTTTCTCCTGGTTACTCTTGGATACCCAAAACGAAAACCCTAAATCAAGATCTAAACTATAGGTAGGAGATGTAATCATGTATAAATGCATACCCCTATGACTAGGGTTCACGAAATTGGGGAAAAACCCTCGTAGGAACACCAAACCCTAGAATCACCTAGGTCTTCATAGAAAAACCCCAAGAACAAAATCTAAAACAAATGGTGGTCTCCTAATGGCCAAACAACAATTAGAAACAAAATTAAAAAGGGGTTAAATTCGGATTCTCACATATTGGGAGATGGTTTCCCAATGTAGGTCCTCTTTCTTCAAGTCTTCTTGGTCCAAACTCCTAGATTTCTCTTGATGGAGGAGGAAATGGATTTCTAGGGTTTATAATTTCTGAAATTTTTGGGGAAGGAAGGGTTTTCTAAGTGGAGGCTAGGATTAGGGCTTTCTTCATGAATGAAGAAGCTTGAGGGAGGCTTTCCCTCATTATATAGGACTAGTGTTAGGGTTTCTAATGCCAAGGTTTAATTAGCCCTCCATGATTAGTCATGAAGAACTTAATTATAAGGGTTTAGTCATCTCTAGGGTTTAATCTAAAACTAAAAATGCTGACTAGGGTTTAGTCACAAAGGTTGAACCTAATGGGTTTTTAGGTCAAGCCCATAAACTATGCATGAAGGAACACCCTGTAAATTATTTAATAAGCCCATCACACATATTTATTACACAATAAATTAAACAGGGAAATTACAATAATGTCCTAATCTGGAAATGTGGTAGTGACCCTTGGTCGCATAGTATATTTGTACTCGTAGTCGGGTTAAACATAAAGTCAGGTACAACACATGGTCACTTAGTTATCATGCATTTACAATCCTTTATAACATGCATAGAATCATAAAATCCAATAAAATATCCAACCAAGCAAAATAATAAAACATGCACATGGGGCCGCATAAGAACCAAGAATGCATGGGATCAATATCGCATAGGTCAATGTCGCATAGGGATCCAGGCCGCATAGGAGTCAGGCCGCGTAGGTCAAGGCAAATTTTACTCCTTGGGACAAGTGCTGAGTGACGTACATTAAATGCGTGTCAGTGAAGTGACTGAAGTGATGGATGTGACAAGTCATAAAGTATGTCAGAGAAAAGATAAAATTATTAAAAAACATGAAAGGACGAAGCAGAGTTATGCGTCAAAAGAGAAGAGGCGCATAGTGCCAATGCCACATAAGTCTGCTTGCTGTATGCTCTGCTTTCCGCATAGATGTCTTTTGGACTTAGTAGATTTTTCATTCGTTCAGCGAGTAAAACACAAGGTGTTCCATTACTTAGTACTTTTCCAAGTACTTAACTTAGGAACACTTTGTGTAATAATCAGTCATGCATCCAACAAGATGGACGCATGTTGGAAGGTATATATGCGATATGGAGCTCAGGCCACATAACACTCAAGCCGAATAGCATTCTTTGCTACATATGGTGCTGGCCACATGAGTACTTTGTCTTCTCTAGACAACAACTTCAGCCGTGGCGAAAAAATACCAAAAATCAAAATTTTGTTTTCTCCATAAAAACTTTATCTCAACTCCAAATCAAGTGAACCAAAAGTCAAAATTCTCAAAATAAAGTATTTCATCTACCACAAAAACTATTTTTCTAAAATACCATATTTTAATAGATCAAAACCAAGAAAAACTTTTGGAACCCATGAAAATTCTTAACTAAAAATGCAGATCTACTAAATTCTACCCAAAAAAAATTAAAAACTCTAAGGATTAAAAGTGCTTAGAATCATAATGTACACATATTAGACTAATAAAATACAAAAAAAGAGAAAGAATAAAAATCTAGAGTTTCTCTATGTCATGCAAGGTGTACTTGCCTATAAATGAAAGAAAGAGGAGGAAATGAAGAATAAGGGAATAGAGAGAAAGAAGTTAGCTTATATAGCAAGGTTTGAGGTTTGGACAATGTGTTCTCTCATGACTAAACCAACCAAACAATTAAACCATGAGCCAAATAAACCAAAGTGTTGGTCTAGTCTCCATGACATGCAACCTAATTAACCATACAAGTAAGAAATAATATAAGCAAAACAATTAATATGATACAAATACGTATATCGGGAACGAAAAGTGATATATCTACCCACCTTAGAAAAATTCTGTCCTTGGAATTCAACCCCAAGGCTAGCTAGAGAAATCAGAATAAGCAAAGTACTAACTACAAGCACATCTTTACATGAAATCAAATTCAAGCATATGATGAAGAAAAGCAATATCACATAGCATGGATGTGCGAATCATGAGATTCAAGATATGAAGGTATACTGACAAATATACCTTCCGAGTCGAAGATATACGGATACCGAGACCGAATATCGTCCTCGTGCTCCCATGTTGACTCTCCCAAAGGATGATGACCTCAAGCAACTCGGACAAGATGAATTGTTCGATTCTTGAGCACATTCTCCCTTCGGTCCAAAATAGATACGTGTTGCTCCTCATAAGACAAGTCGGTACCAACGACTAGCTCACAATAGTCAAGGATATAACTCAGATCCGGGACATACCTAAGCAACTGAGATACATGAAATACATCGTGCACCTCACGTAGCGAAGACGTGTCACTACCATATTTCTAGATGAGGGTATTTTAGTCAATTTTTATATAATTATTTTTAAAGATAAATATTTATTTATATTGTGCTAATAATTAATATTTGTGGTTGTGCTATTTATTTATTAGTTAGTAGGATAGCCTATTAGTTAGACACTTGTGAACCCAATTAGACTTGTCATGATAACTTGTGAGCCCAACATGGACTAGGCCCAATAGACCCATTCCTACTAATTAATTAAGAGGATTAGACTAATTTGTATTAGATTAGAAGCTTTCCAATTTAGCTCTTCCCTAATCCTCTCTATAACTAACAAGTATGGACATATTAGACATTGATCATTGCTTGGAGAAGGGGGAAGTAAGGGGCCGGCCACATATAGAGGCTCTTCTCTCTCTTCACTTTATTTTGCACTCTCATTTTAGATCCCCAATTCATAGATCCCTAATTTCTTTCATCCCTCCATTAATATCTCTCAATTCATTCACATTTTTCTCTCATTTTTACCACTCAAGGAGCATTGGAGCTTGGAGTTGTAAGGAGCACAAGGAGAAGAAGCCTTGGCAAGGATAACACATCTGTGGGAACAATTTATTGGGAATCCATCTCCCAATTGATAAATTCTGAATTCACCTTCCTTCTAGCTTCTAAATCATGCCTTTGACTCTTAGGAACACCCCAATGGCATATGACTACCTATAGGAACAAGTTCTAGGCTATTTAAAGATGTATTGTGATTTTTATATTGTGATTTATGTGTATTTTGGGAGAATTTCGGGATTGACACATGAAGTGTATGTCATGAGACCAATTCAGTCAAATTGGACTTAGATCGGGGTTGGGATACTAGCTATATGTCCACAATTGGACACAATTAGGCCGTATCGCGATACGGTATGATACAGTACGATATAAAGCTCTATTTTAGGTGTTTTGTGCTATTACTCTCCAATTCTCATTCTAGCAAGTTATATTAGTTATATAAAAATGTATTTATGTGTAGGAATGGTTTAAAATGGAGAATTGGTGAATTTGGATATTCCATTGAATGTGTAGCATATTTTTCCTAAGCTATACACTCTATGTGTTTGTTCAAATGCCTATTGAGGGCTAAGTATATAGTAATAAGTGTTTAACTATCTATATGTTAGTGTGTAATATAGCTATACTGTATGTATCAATGTTTCTATATTATATTAGTGTGTGGTTGTATATTTGGTGTGGTGCATAGTATTGTTGTTCAAGTGGGGAAACTATGACAATGTGATGTCTGTATACTGTGTGTGTAAATATTGAAGTGGGAATACTAGATACTGTGATTAGATTCTTGTGTGATGGATTAGAATGCTGTCTTGAGTGAATGCAGGAATGCAGTGACTGTTGTCTGGGTCACTATATCTAGGCAGTGAACTAGCATGATACTGCAGTATTATCAATATCAGAAAGGAGAAGGATTCAGGAGTATAAGTTTCAGTAAAGGGTGAGGTGTGATTCAATGAACGTATATTAGATTGAGGGATCAGTTGAACTAGGAGTGTTAGTTGAGTAATATTTTGTGTTAGTATCTTAGTGTATTAGTAGTGTGTTATATGTTAAGAGGGTCTATAGTATACTCTAACTTAGTTAGATATCAGTGTGTTGGTTGAGTACTTAAGGTATCAGTTAGTTCAATAGCAGCTATTAGGATAGGGAATATTGTTGTGCAAGTGAGAAAGTTGCTCAGTTTTCAGTATAGCTGGAATATGGTATCAGTTAGGACAGTAGAGTATGAGTAGGTGAGATCAGTGATTAATATGAGTTATAATTAGTTTGGGATATAGTGTATAGTTAGTTAGTATGTCTATATCAGTAGTATAAGTTAGTGGTTAGTTGTTAGTCAAAGTGCTAAATTAGAGTAATGTTAGAATCACTTCTAATTATTATAGTTAGTATTGCACCAGTTAGTGTATGGACATCAATTAGGTAGCATCAGTTTTAGTATTTATTATATTCCTTATTTTTCCAGTTTAGTTAGTGTTGCATATATACCTTTAGTTCAGATATTAGGACTAGCTAGTGTCAGATTTGTAGCATTAGTTAGTGTAGAGCTTTTAATTGTCAAAAGTTAGTAAGGTTAGTAGCAGTTTAGTAGTTATCAATTAGATATTTAGGCTAAGTTAGTCATATATATATATATAAAGTATCAATTAATGAAATGTTAGTGATATTAGTTAAATAGGTGTATGTCAGCTATAGCAGCTAGTATATACAACCTATAGCAGATGATTGGTTATTAGTTAGATCAGTTAGTTAAAGTTAGTAAATGTTTGTATTGTATCAATTAGTTATTTCTAACTAGTATATATATATGTATATAGTAAGTTAAGTTAAGATTATCTACTAAGATAGCTAGTATTAGCTAATTAGTAACCAATTTAGACCTATTAACCTTAGTGCACCTAGTAATTACCTATAAGAGCATCCTTAATGCATTTTAGCTCATTATCACTTTGTTACACCCATTTGGACATGCCATTCATATCTAGGTGTGTGTGAGACCAGCTCGGACACCGAGTGACATCATTTGCTCTGGACCAAAGTTGAGTACATTCTCTGATAGTTTTCTTATTTGACAGTCTCTATGTTCCATGTATTTAGTATTGAGATATTTAATTCCTAACACGATATTTACATGGATTGGTATATGTGGATCCTTGTCATGAGATATTATTGTCATGATAACTCAGTGATAGCCGTATCGTGCTTTGTGATTACTTAGTAATTATATAATATCTTCGTGATTATATAGATCGTGATCATAGTGCATGATATTATAGACCGTGCATCGTGATATACGTGTTATAATGTGTCATGATTTGGATCCGTATACTAGTCAGAAGATGGGAAAGTATTAGTAAATATGTGACCATACCTTATAGCTCATGATATAATTTAGCCTGTGATAGCTAGCAGATCATGAAACTCACGTGTGGTCATGCTAGCTCCCATTTATTTATATAGCTCGTGTTAGGCCCAAGCCGATCATATATTTTGCTAATATTTTAAGGCACAAGCTATTATTTTATTTCCTTATTTCCAGTTCATTACAGTGATGCTCTATATCATATTATTCTTAGTTTATTTCCATTGCTTACCATAATTCTCTTTCTGGGATATTATCTAGTCAGTTACTTCTCTCATTTATTTTTATTACTATTGTTGTTTCATAGTTTTTGTCAATTATTGGAATTTCTATTGGGTTGTACTTTGCTCCATCCTGATTGGATATATTTTTTAGATGATTCATTATAGGATTGGTGTCCCACGTACTATGGGCCGCAGGATGGCGAGCCAGTTGAGCCAGCATCCGTAGAGCCACTTGATGTAGAACCATTAGTTGGAGATGCTTAGACTATTCTTGAGTTGTATTAATTTTAGAAGACTTTATGGCATGTATATTATATTGTGAATATTGTGGATATTTAGACTTTGGACTTGTGTTGTATCGTGACTCTTGTACTTCTTTTCTTTTATTCCATATCGTCCATTCTTTCTCTAGTTTGATATTGTGATTGAGTATTGTTATCATTATTATGTCATTATATTGTTCCTCCATTTGGAGTTGAGATGGCATGAAAGGTACCTTATATATTATGTGAGATATTTTGAGAGTATTGTTGACCTAGACAGCGTTCTACGTCATTATTACAATGTAGGCTGGGGGTGGTTCACTACTCGTGCTCTTATTCTGGGTGCGGACCGTGGCACATTTTTAGTGGTGGCCTATGCAGGTCAAGAGATCACAAATAGTACGATTTCATAGTGGTGCTCAGACTTAGAGTACTACTACTAGTCTGCTTTAGGATATAAGATATAGGCTTTGAGTATACTCAATCACAATTAGAAAATACTTCCAATTATTTGCTTTGCTATCATTATCTATTTGAATGCTTACTTTACTTTGAATAATTTTGTCCTTCTTTGAGGATATCGTATCTTACTAAATATTGATTCCTTTGTTTCAATCTATCTTCAGGATAGCGCTTAAGACACAATCCCAGTTCTCAGGCGTAGTATTAGCGAGGTTGGTCACTTTATCGCCTCCAAGGAGGGAAGTGCAAGCAACTACTCCCGCAGCTTCAGCTCAGAGGGTTGCTTCACCGGTCCAGGTGGGAGCATCGATATTAACTTTCGGGGGTGCTCCATCTCTAGTTCAGAGGTCAGTACCTATAGTATCGGAGGAGCTTCCACCTCCACCACCCATAGTTGATCCGGAGTAGGTGTTTGCACTCTTTCAGCAGATGATGGAGGCACAGCGGGCCCAGGTGGAGGCCCAGCAGTGCCAGTCCGTGGTCATAAGGCATGGCATTGCGAATGCCCATCCGTTTGCACGCGTCGCAGTCGAGAGAGCTGCCTTGGTCTAGCCATATGTAGCTCCACCTTCGCAGGCCCCATAGCAGCCGAGGCTGGGGACCATCATTGACTTCAAAAGGATAGGGCCTAAGGACTTTAAGGGCACCGAGGGAATTTTGTATGCGGATGTTTGGATTGAGGATATTGAGCGGAACATATAGTTGGCGCAGATTCCAGAGAGCCTACAGGTGGAGGCCGTAGGGAGCATGATGTTTGATATTGCTTTGACATGGTTCAGGACAAACCCAAGGATTACAGCACCCGGACTGACTTGGGAGACTTTTAAGGTGCTTTTAAAGGCAAAGTTCTTTCTAGATGTGGGTCTGACATCTCTAGAGAGCCAATTTTAATACCTCATCCAGGGAGGTATGATAGTAGATTAGTATGCAGCGGAGTACTGTAGATTGGGTCACTTTATAGTGGGGCATAACCCCGGGGAAGGCCCGAAAGTTTAGAAAAGTTCTGAACAGGGAGATTAAATCTCATATTAATGGACACCGTACCGCTACCTTTGAGGAGATCCTGGCACAGGCACAACAGGCGGAGGATGATTTGAAGCTTGGCTCCAAGAGGCTGAGGGACATAGGAGGAGCTGGTAGTAGTGCGGGTCCACCTAAGCGGCCCCATTATCAACAGTAATAGCATATGTACTTTCAGTAGCAGCAGCCGAGATAGTAGTTTCAGGTACCATTTCGGACACCAGTACAGCAGGCACAACATGCCCCGAGACCATGACAGCAGGCCCCACAGTGCACTCACTGTGGAAAGATTGGACATAAGCGGGAGGTTTGCAGGAAGAGGCTTGGAGTGTGCCTCTATTGTAGGAAGACATGCCATCATCTGAGAGATTGTTTATTGGCTCCCGTCCGAGCAGCTCAGGGTGCAACACCGGCACCAGTGAGACTACCTGTGGGACCGCAGAGAGGACCTCCTTTACCGATACAGCAGCAGCGGTTCGCTCAGCACCACCAGCAACAGAGAGGTGCTCAACGTCAGGGGCGGGCTTTTGCCATGATAGTCGAGAAGGAGGAGCTAGTCGGAGATGTCATTTCAGGTTCAGTCTATCTTAATTATTTTTTAGTTCATGCTTTATTTGATTCTTGTGCTTCACACAGTTTTGTATCTGTATGTTTTGCTTTGAATCATTATTTGGAGGCTGAACCGTTGGTGAGGAATTACAAAATCATGACCTGGGGTGGCATTATCCTGGTCAGTAATTTTTGTAAGTATCAGAGAGTTTCTTTGGAAGGCCGAAATTTGAGCACGTGTCTACTCGTAATGCCACTTTCGAGCAACGATATAGTACTCGAGACAGATTGGTTGAGTAGATACCACACTAATATCGATTATCGTGGAGGCAGAGTTTTGTTTAGACCGCTAGGAGAGCCAGAGTTTGAGTTCGTCAGATGAGCATCAGAGTAGAGTGAGGGAGTCTTCTATAGAGCTTCTGTGGAAGAGCATGAGCCGTCACATCCTTTGATTACAGAATTTATGGATATTTTTTGGAGGAGTTATTTGGGTTGCCACCAGAATGAGATATGGAGTTCTCTATAGATTTGGTACCAGGTGCAGAGCCAATTTTACAGCACGTCTATAGGGTCAACAACAGTGAACTGGCAGAGTTGAAGAAGCAGGTGGATGAGTTGCACAACAAGGACTTCATCCACTCCAATTCATTACCGTGGGGTGCTCCAATATTATTTGTACCGAAGAAGGATTGGTCATTACGTATGTGTATCGACTACAGGGTTCTCAACAACCTCACTATCAAGAATAAATACCCGTTGTCGCAGATTGATGATCTGTTTGATTAGTTGAGCAGAGCGAAGGTATTCTCGAAGATAGACTTAAGGTCGGGGTACCACCAGGTGAAAGTGATGCATGAGGACATTCTGAAGACAACTTTAGGTCTCGGTATGGGCATTTTGAATTCTTAATGATACCGTTTGGGTTGACCAATGCCCCGACGGTATTCATGAACCTGATGAATAAGGTATTTTATTAGCACCTAGATCAGTTTGTTATAGTTTTCATTGATAATATATTAATATATTCAAAGACCCTGGAGGAGCATGAAAAGTACTTGAGGATAGTTCTGGAGACTCTCAGGAATGAAAAACTGTATGGCAAGCTTTCGAAGTATGAATTCTTCTTTGATAAGGTTGAATTCCTCGGGCATGTGATTACAGGTGACGGGGATCTCAGTAGACCCGAAGAAGATATCAGCAGTTGAGTCATAGTCTACCCCGAGTTTAGTGGCAGAGATCAGTAGCTTTCTTGGATTGGCAGGCTATTATCGAAGATTTGTTCAGGATTTCTTTGCAGAGCCGATGACTAGGCTGACCAGGAAGGACGTGGAGTTCGTCTGGACAGAGGAGTGCCAGGCCGCCTTTGAGGAGCTGAAGAAGAGGTTGACTACAGCTCCAGTATTGACGTTGCCATCGGGGACATGAGGTTTTACCATTTATATTGATGCTTTGGATAAGGGTTTGGGATGTGTGTTATAGCAGAATGGAAAGGTGATTGCCTATGCATCTAGGAAATTACGTCCTCATGAGAAGAATTACCCTACCAATGACTTGGAGTTGGCAGTGGTCATTTTTGCTCTAAAGTTGTGGAAGAACTAATTGTATGGAGAGCGTGTGAAGAATTTTACAGACCACAAGAGCTTGAAGTATGTATTTACACAGAAAGAGCTCAATATAAGGTAGTAACGAGAGTTGGAGTTGATGAAGGACTTCGATATTTCTTTGCAGTACCATCCAGGGAATGCCAATGTAGTCGCTGAGAAGGTATCCAGTATCTATGTACTTGACAAGGGACATATATTTATTGGCCGATCTTGATAGCTTGGGTATAGAGGTGCTAGTTCTGGAGTCGCGGTACAGATATGGGGACTTCAGGTACAATCGGAGTTGATGGACCGGATCAGATCCACACAATTCGAGGATGAGTCTTTGAGGAGCATTAGAGGGCAAGTTCGAATGGGATTGGCAGAGGACTTCAGTATTACAGAGGATGGATCATTGCGGCACGGTACCGGATTATCTATGCCGAGTGATGCTTTGCGTGAGGAGGTTCTTTAGGAGGTGCATCGATCTCAGTACTGTATGTACCTAGGTGCCAACAAGATGTATAGAGATATGTGAGATCATGTTTGGTGGTATGGTATAAAGCGAGAGATGGCGAGTTTCCTATCCAGATGTCTGGTATGCCAGTAGGTAAAGGCGGAGAGACAAAGACCAGATGGATTGCTTTAGCCTTTACCCATTCCAGAGTGGAAGTGGAAGCATGTGATGATGGATTTTGTATCAAGACTTCCGCGTTCTCCAGGGGGTGAGGACTCGATTTTGGTCATCTTAGACATGTTGACCAAATCAGCCTACTTCTTGACATTCAAAGTAGGTACATATATGGAGAAGCTCACAGAGATGTATGTGCGATAGATAGTCAGATTGTATTGAGTTCCTGTGAGCATCGTCTTGGATCGAGATAGTCGCTTCATATCCCACTTCAGAAGGAGTTTACAGGCTAGATTGGGTACCCTGCTCAAGATTAGTACCATATATCACCCTCAGACAGACGAATAGTCAGAGATGACTATTCAGACTCTCGAGAATATGCTTCACACTTGTGTTTTGGATTTTGGAGGCTCCTGGGAGGATCATCTTCACCTGGTAGAATTTTGTTATAACATCCGCTACCAGGCTAGTATCGAGATATCCCCATTTGAGGCACTGTATGGACGGAGATGCCATACTCCGTTATCATAAAATAAACTTGATGAGAGAGCCTTATTGGTACCGGAGATGGTCGTGGATGCAACTGAGAAGGTGAAGCTTATCAGGGATAGGCTTCGGGTGGTGCAGGATAGACATCGGCATTGGGCCGATAACCACCGGAGACCATTAGAGTTTGAGATATAGGTTTTTGTTTGTATTGCTTGTGATTGCTTTATTTTGGTTGGAATGCTAAGGCTGTATTTTGCGTTAGGTTGGCGATCTGGTGTTCTTACAAATTTCTCCGACACGGGGTATGATTCACTTTGGTGGAGGCAAAAAGCTTAGTCCACGGTACATCAGACCCTTCAGTGTTCTTGAGAGGGTCGATGCAGTGGCCTACAGACTAGACTTGCCGCCTGCACTAGAAGGAGTGTACAACATGTTTCACATGTCGTAGCTGAGAAGGTACGTGGCAGATCCTAGCGATGTATTGGATCACTCAGAGATCCAGGTTGGTCCGACTCTCAGTTATCCAGAACAGCCGGTGGAGATTCTGGATCGCAGGGAGGAGGTGCTGCAGAACCAGATGATTCCTTTGTTACGCGTCACGTGGAGGCATCACTCTCCAGAGGAGTCTACCTGGGAGAGGGAATCCGAGATGCTCGAGTGATACTGTTATCTGTTTGAGCCGTAAGGTATAATTATTTCTTGCTTTCTATAATTTCTTGTTGTAGTGCTAATTCTTCCTTAAATTTTGAGGACAAAATTTTTCTAAGGAGGGTAGACTTGTCACTACCAAATTTCTAGATGAGGGTATTTTAGTCAATTTGTATATAATTATTTTTAGAGATAAATATTTATTTATATTATGCTAATAATTAATATATGTGGTTGTGCTATTTATTTATTAGTTAGTGGGCTAGCCTATTAGTTAGACTTGACACTTGTGAACCCAATTAGACTTGTCAGGACAACTTGTGAGCCCAACATGGACTAGGCCCAATAGACCTATTCTCACTAATTAATTAGAAAGATTACACTAATTTGTATCAGAGTAGAAGCTTTCCAATTTAGCCCTTCCCTAATCCTCTCCATAACTAACAAGTAGGGGCATATTAGACATTGATCATTGCTTAGAGAAGAGGGAGGTAAGGGGCCAGCCACATTATCACCCTCACTTTTCCAACTAAGGGTGGTTTGGTAATTTAGTATTGGTAAATAATTTTAGGAATAAATTTATTAATATTAGTGTGTTATAGTAATTATTTGATGATTGTATTAATTATTTAATTATTAGTGAGTTATAGATTATTTGTGACTTGTAGTAATTTTTTTTAGGAGGCTAGTCCAATAGTTAGACTTGTCACTTGTAAGCTAATTAGACTTGTCATGACAACTACTGAGCCTAACTTGGACTCAAGCCCAATAGACCATTCTCACTAATTAATTAAGAAGAATTAGCTTAATTAGAATTAGTTAGAAACTACCCAAATACTACTCCCTAATTATTTCTCCATAATACATCATAGAGGGGGTATATAGGACATTTACAAGTGACTTGGGAAAGGGGGAAGGGGGCCGACCACTACTAGAGGGGCCACTCCTCTCTCTCTCCTCTTATTTGCATTCATTCTAGATATATAAATTAGATCCCCAATTTTCTATCATTTCCTCCATTGAATTCTCACTCAATTCACCTCTATTTTCCTCCCATTCTTATTCCACAAAGAGCTTGGTGCTTAGAGAAGCAAGGAGCATAAGAAAAAGGATCTTGGGTGGAGAGATTGTGTCCAGATCGTATTTTATTGGAAAACCATCACCCAATAATTAATTTCTGAATTTTCTTTTTATTCTAGCTACCAAATCACGTATTTGACCATTAGGAATAACCCCATGGCATAGGGCTACTGATAGGAACAAGTTCTAGGCTAATTGGTAATGAATTATGAATTCTATGTGGTAATTTATGTGCATATTGGAGAAATTATGAGATTGACATATCAATTGTGTGTCATGAGATCAATTAGATCCAATTAGACTTAGATCGAAGTTGTAAGAGTTAGTACATATCCACAAATGGATACGTGTAGGCTATATCATGGTATTGTGCGATACGGTATGATACGAAGCTCTATTTTGGGTATTTTATATAGTTTCTCCTTATTCCTATTGTATCTAGTCTTAATAGTGATAATACTATATATCTGATATGTAGTAATGGTTATCATGGAGAAATTATGGATTTTGATTCTTCTTTGAGTATGTATCATGAGTATTCAAGTGACACACTCTATGTGTTTGATGATTTGACTCTTAGTTTATATATATATATATATATATATATATATATATGATATTGAGTGTTAATATATGTATATATATTTTTGATACGTAGTTGTGTATGTATGAGTGTTGGGTAATCTGTGGTATGAGGTGGAGAGCAACCTTGTGTGTATCAGGTATTTGAGTATGATTGTTCATGCCAAGTAAGGCAATGAAGGGGGGGTTGCCTGTGTCCATGTATAGATATATGTACGTATGTGTGTAGGTGTAAGTGCAGTGAGGAGGCATGAGCATCTCTGATACTCAAGAGTATCAGAGTTGTGGTAGTTGCAGCAGCAACTAGAAGTTGTACAAGCAGCAACAGCAGGAATTCAGTAGCAGTGGAAGAAGGAGGTTCAGATTGATCTAGTTTAACTGAAGTAAGGAGAAGGGAGGTCTCAAATATGGCCTTAAGGTATAGGTATGCTTTTCAAATTAGTTCACAGTTGCAGTCAACTGAAATTAGGATTTGGAGCTCGGGTATTGTTGACTTATAGCAGTAGCAGTTAGTATTAGTTGCGGTGTGTTGATACACTTTGGTATCCAAGGGTGAGGTATATGTAGGACAGGTAAGCCAATCAACTAGTGTTAGTTGAAGTATTTGTAAGTAGGAATTATGGGTTTCGATGTTGTTAGCAGTTTAGTTTGCAGTTAGAGTGAGTTACCTGCAGTAGCTTGGTTAAGTTCTATATTATGTTAGTAAGTTATATGTTAGATTGGTAATATCAGTTACAGTCATTAGTTAGTAGTAAGTTAGTGGTATAACAATTAGTGTATAGCTAATTAGATAATAGTTAGTAATAGAGAATCATGATAATATAGTTAGTTTTAGGTATTAGGATTAGAGGTTAGTTCAGTCATTGTTAGATAGTGTTAATAGCAGTTAGTGAATTATGCAGGTAGATGTAGTCAATAGGTGCGGGTATGAACTACAGTACAGTTTATTGTCTTAGTGATGACTGTAATAAGGGGTATATGCAGGTGATTGTAGCTTCTTAGGTGATGTGTGTGCAGGACAGTTAGTTGTGTTCCCTGTAATTCAGTAGCAGTAGGAATTAAGGGTGCAGTGGTCTTTCTTGATGTTCATGAAGGGCAGTAGCAGTATAAGACTCAAGTGGGGGTTAACTAATACCTAGGAACAACATGGTGAAGAGTAGTACATCAACTAGAGAATTGAAGAACATAAAATTGAGTTCTAAAAGGTAGCAATAATCACCAGTAATATGATGTGGATTGTAGACTAGTTAAGTGGATACTTAGTAATAACAGTTAAGTTAAGTTAGTGGTTAGTAAAAGTACTAAGTTAGTATTGATTAGTATTAGTGCTATAAACTATATAGTGTAGCAGTAGTCCATTGACAAGTTAGGGAGATAGTTAGTATGTGTTAGTAAACCCAGTTAATAGAGTTAGTTGCCGTATTAGTTAATAACTATTAGCTAGTTATACTAGTTAGTAGTGTCGGTCCTTAATAGCAGTTAGTGATATTATTAAGTATTAATTATTAGTATCTAAGGTTGACCCATTACCTAGTAATAGTAATTTAGTTAGCTAGTGACATTGTATTATCTAGTTGATAGCTGGCATGATTCAATAACTTCAGTTGGACCTATAAATTGGTGTATGACCTAGTATTGACTTAGAACATCATATTTTAGTTCATTTTAGCAATTTATCATTCATTATCCATTTAACTTGTTATTTCCTAAATAGGATTTTGTGATACCAGCTTGGGCATCGAGATACCCCATTTTCTCAGGACCAGAGGCGAGTACATCTCTCTGTTAGTTTTTATTTTATGATAGTGTATATATCGCATGTTCTAGAACTGTATACTTGATTCCAACATAGTAGTTACATGGACTGGTACTATATGGATCCTATCAGAAGATGTTATCCCTTACCGTGTTCAGCGGATACTCCTTTACATATATTTTATCGTGTGTATCGGGTATTGATTATCGTGTACTTCATATTCATACACTGCTCGTGTTCAGTGTGCCTATATTCGTGTTCATAACGTATCGTGATTGGATCCATTAGTATTAGTTGGGGATGGAGGAGTAGGAGTTGGTTATGTGATCAAGCCCAAGTGTATTCCTGTACATGTCGATTACATATCACACGTGTAATCGAGTTACCATATTGTATTCATATTCAACCCAAACCGTTCACAAAAATGAACTTGTACTCTATGGCACATTAGTTAGTTTTATATATTTCTATTTAAATTGTAGTTATTCATATTTCTTGTTCTTTATTCCAGTACATTACCTGTTCACTCTGGTTTATTACATTACTATGGCTAGTTATCCTGTATCCTTTTCTATTATATGTTATATATGCTCTATTTTGTATTTGGAACTGCTTTCAGAGGTATGTACTTCGCTTTAATCCTGATTGAATATATTTTTCAGATTATTGGCTCGTGGACCAGTGTCCCACCTACTACGGACCGCAGGACGGAGTACCGTTAGAGGATACTCCCTTAGAGCAGGAGGACCTTATGCCAGTTACTGAGGAGGTTTAGAATTATTGTTTAGACTTGTATTAGACTTTTATTGAAACTTTTGGCTTGTGTATATTATTGTGGACTTGTGATTGTATTGTGATTCCTATTTCATCTTCCTTATTCTACATCGTGCTTTATCTTTCTTAGTTTGATATTGTGATTTGAGTATGGATATCATTATCATGTCATTATATTGTTCCTCCATTTGGAGTGGAGATGACTTTGACAGGTACCTTATATATATTGTATGGGATATTTAGATAGTATGGTTGACCCATATAGCATTCTACCATCGATGTTGTGGCATAGGCTGGGCGTCCTTCACTACTCGTGCCCTTATTCCTGGTGCGGGTCATGATATATTTTTAGTGGTAGCCTATGCAGGTCTAAGAGTCTCAATTAGTGTGATATCGTAATAGTAATCTAAGTCTGAGATACTGCTACGAGCCTGTTTTAGGATATAGGATATAGGATTAGGGTATACTCAATCACAACTAGAGAACATTTCCAAATATCTGTCTTGCTATCCTTATCTATTGGAATGCTTGCTTTACTTTGAATAATTATGTTCTTCTTTGATGATATTGTATCTTACTCAATATTGATTCCTTTATTTCAATATATCTTCAAGATGCTGTCTAAGATGCGTTTCCAGTGCTCAGGCGCAGTGTCAGCGAGGTCAGTCACTTCGTCGCCTCTGAGGGCAGTACCAGCAGGCACCGTTCCAGCAGCTTCAGTTCAGAGGTCCGCTTTACCGATGCAGTTGGGCATTTCAGCAACAACTTTCGGGGGTGCTCCACCTCCAGTACAGAGGACAGCACCGACAGTCTCAGAGGATCTTTCATCTCCACCACCCGCAGACGATCATACACAGATGTTTGCGCACTTTCAGCAGATGATGGAGGTGCAACAATGCCAGTCAGAGGTTATGAGTCAAGGCATAAAGAATGCCCACCAGATTGCGCTCCTCGCAGTCGAGAGAGTCGCCTTAGTCCAGCCACAGACAACACCACCTCAGTTCACCCCGCAGCAGCCGAGGTTGGGGACTATCATAGATTTTAAGTGGATGGGGCCAAAGGACTTTAAAGGCACTGAGGGCATTATTTATGCTGATGATTGAATAGAAGACATTGAGAGGAAGATGCGGCTGGCGCAGATTCTAGAGAGGTTGTAGGTTGAGGTCGTAGGAAGCATAATGTTTGACATCGCACTGATGTGGTTCAGGACGGACCCTAGGATCTCAACACCGGGACTTACTTGGGAAGCTTTTAAGGAGTTCTTCAAGGAAAAGTTCTTCCCAGATGTGGCTCTGACATCTCTAGAGAGCCAGTTTCAGTACCTCGTTCAGGGAGGTATGGTGGTGGATGAGTATGCGGCAGAGTATTGCAGATTAGGCCGCTTTGTGGAGGGACAAAACCCCAGAGAGAAGGCCAGGAAGTTCAGGAAGGTCCTGATCAAGAAGATTAAATCATATACGAATGAAGACCCCACCGCTAATTTTAAGAAGATTCTGAGGCAGACACAGCGAGCAGAGGATGATCTAGATCTTTGCTCCAAGAGGCTGAGGAACATAGGAGGATCCAGTACTAGCACTGGCCCAAAGAAGCAGCCTCACTTTCTGCAGCAGCATCAAAGATACTTCCAACAACCGAGGCATCTGTACCCTGTACCACTAGGGCCCGGGCAGCAGGCGCACCAGAACAGAGGCCAGCTATTCTTGTCCATTCTGCAAGAAGCCAGGACGGATGGGATGCGTGCAGGATGAGATTGGGCTAGTGCTTATTCTATGGATCTAGAGACCACTAGTTGAGAGCTTATCCTAGAGCTCCATCTCGTCCATCTCAGGGCGGGGCCCAGGCACAGAGAGCACCCGCAAGACCACCAGCGGGACTGCAGAGAGGACCTTCGTTGTCGAATCAGCAGCAGAGGTTTGTACAACACCAGCAACAACAAATAGGAGCTCAGTAGGGGCGAGCTTTTTCCTTGACCGTCGAGGAGGAGGAGCCCGTCAGTGATGTTATTTCAGGTTCAGTATATCTTGATTCTTTTCTATCTTATACTTTATTTGATTCCAGTACTTCACATAGTTTCGTATCTGTATCTTTTGCCTTGAAGCATCATCTTGTGACTGAACCGTTGGCGAGGACCTCTAAGATCATGATCGGGGTGGCATTATCGTGGTCAGTAATGTTTGCAAGGAGCAAAAAGTTTCTTTGGGAAGCCGAGAGTTGAGCGTGTGTCTACTCCTAATGCCACTTCCAAGCTTCGACATAGTACTCGATATGGATTGGTTGAGTAGGCACCATGTTAGTATCGATTATCGTGGAGGCAGAGTTTTATTTCAGGTGCCAGGAGAGCCAAAGTTGGAGTTTGTTAGAGGAGAAGAAGAGCAGAGAATAGCAAGAGAGATATCTGTGGAGCTATGGTGGAAGATCATGATCCGCCACATTCATTGATTGTAGAGTATGGGGACGTCTTTCCGGAGGAGTTGCCCAGGTTGCCACCAGACAGAGATGTAGAGTTCTCTATAGATTTATTGTCAGACACATAGTCGATATCATAACACGTCTATAGGGTAAAAAATAGCAAACTGGCTGAGTTGAAGAAGCATGTGGATGAGTTATAGGATAAGGGCTTCACATCCGCTCCTGTTCATCACCGTGGGGTGCTCCTGTATTATTCTTACTGAAGAAGGATGGATCGGTACATTTGTGTATCGACTATAGGGCACTCAACAACCTCACTATCAAGAATAAATACCCGTTATCGCGGATTGACAATTTATTTGATCAGTTGAGCGGAGCGAAGGTATTCTCGAAGATAGACTTAAGGTAGGGGTACCACCAGGTGAAAGTGAAGAAGGAAGACATTCTGAAGACAGCTTTCAGGACTCGGTATGGACAGTTTGATTTCTTGGTAATGCTGTTTGTGTTGACCAATGCCCCGATGGTATTCATGAACCTGATGAATAAGGTGTTTCATTAGTATCTGGATTAGTTTATTGTGGTCTTCATTGATAATATATTGATATATTCAAAGATCCCGGAGGAGTATGAGAAGCACCTGAGGATAATTCTAGAGACCCTCGGGACGAAGAAGCTTTAGGGCAAACTTTCGAAGTATGAGTTCTTCCTTGATAAGGTTGAATTTCTCGGACATGGGATTACAGGAGACGGAATCTCAGTAGACCCGAAGAAGATATCATCATTCGAGTCATGGTCTACCCCGAGTTCAGTGGAGGAGATCTGGAGCTTTCTTGGATTGGCAGGCTATTATCGTAGATTTGTTCAGGAATTTTCCAGGATTACGGAGCCGATGACTAGACTAACCAGGAAGGACGTGGAGTTTGTCTAGACTGAGGAGAGTAAAAAGGAGGTTGACTACAACTTTAGTATTGACATTGCCCTAAGGGACGTGAGGATTTTATATATATAATGATGCTTCAGGTAAGGGTTTGGGTTGTGTGTTGCAGTAGAACGGGAAGGTGATAGCCTATGCTTCCAGTCCATTACGCCCGTATAAGAAGAATTATCCTACCCATGACTAGGAGTTGGCAGCAGTTATTTTTGCTCTTAAGCTGCAGAAGCACTACTTGTATGGAGAGTAGGTGAAGATCTTTACAGATTACAAGAGCTTAAAATATTTGTTTACACAAAAAAAACTTAACATGAGGTAGCGACGATGCTTGAAGTTGATGAAGGACTTCGATATTTCTTTGCAGTACCATCCTGGGAAGGCCAACATAGTCGTGGATGCCTTCAGCAGGTATCTAGTGGCTATGTACTTGACGAGAGACAGATATTTATTAGCCGATCTTGATAGCTTAGGTATTGAGGTATCAGTTCTTGGAGTTACAACACAGATATGGGGACTTCAGGTACAGTCAGAGTTGATGGACCGGATCAGAGTCGTACAGTTCGAGGATGAGTCTCTAAGGAGCATCAGAGCGCAGGTCCGGATGGGATTGGCAGGGGACTTCAATATTGCAGAGGATGGATCATTACGACATGGTACTAGATTGTGTGTGCCGAATGGAGCATTATGCGAGGAGGTTCTTCAAGAGGTGCATCGATCTTAGTACTCTATGCATCTAGGTGTCAACAAGATGTATAGAGACATGAGAGTGCATATTTGGTGGTATGGTATAAAGCAAGAAGTGGCAAGCTTCATATCCAGATACTTGGTATGCCAGCAGATAAATGCAGAGAGATAACGACCAGGTGGATTGCTTCAGCCTTTACCCATTCCAGAGTGGAAGTGGGAGCATGTGACGATGAACTTTGTTTTGGGGCTTCCTCGTTCTTTAGGAAGAAAAATTACAATTTGGGTCATCGTAGACAGGTTTACCAAATTGGCCCACTTTCTGCCATTCAAAGTAGGTACGTCTACGGAGAAGCTCACAGAGATGTATGTGCATCAGATAGTCAGATTGTATGGTGTTCTTGTGAGCATCATCTCGAATCGGGATAGTCACTTCACGTCCTACTTCTGGAGGAGTTTGCAGGCTAGCTTGGGCACCCAACTCAAGTTTATTACAGCATATCACCCCCAGACAGACGGAAAGTCAGAGAGGACTATTCAGACTATCGAGGATATGCTACGCCCCTGTGTTTTGGATTTTAGAGGCTCTTGGGAGGATCATCTTTATCTGGTAAAGTTTTTTTTTATAACAACAGCTATCAGGCCAGTATCGAGATATTACCATTTAAGGCATTGTATGGACGGAGATGTCGCACTCCATTATCATATGATGATGTTGGTGAGAGAGCCTTATTAGGACCAGAGATGGTTGTGTATGCAGCTGAGAAGGTAAATCTTATTAGAGATAGGCTTCAGGTGGCTTAGGACAGACAGCGACATTGGACCTATTGCCACCGGAGACCATTGGAGTTTGAGGTATAGATTTTGTTTTGTATTACTTGTGATTGTTTGTTATAGTTAGAGTACTAAGGTTGTATTTCATACTAGGTTGGCGATCTGGTGTTCTTGAGGATTTTTTTGACACGAGGCACGATTCGCTTTGGTGGAGGCGGGAAGCTTAGTCAATGGTACATCGGATCTTTCGATATTCTCAAGAGGGTCGGTGAAGTGGCTTACAGATTGGACTTATCGTCTGCACTAGAGGGAGTGA
Source organism: Iris macrosiphon (assembly GCA_036927795.1). Lineage (NCBI taxonomy): Eukaryota > Viridiplantae > Streptophyta > Magnoliopsida > Asparagales > Iridaceae > Iris > Iris macrosiphon. The sequence goes on from JAYESA010000018.1 coordinate 109,420,373, forward strand.
ATAACGTGTTCCACGTGTCGTAGCTGAGATTGTACATGGCAGATCCTAGTCATGTAATTGATCACTCTGAGATCAAGGTTGGTCCTACTCTCACTTATCTAGAGCAACCAACGGAGATTCTGGATTGAAGGAAGAAGGTGTATGTTTAGCTTGCGGATCCAGTCAGCATTCAGTAAGGGATTGCCCTGGCGTCGAGAAAGAGCACTGAGGATTCATCGACCAGCCTTACAAACACCAGCACCAGGACTCCTTACTTGTCATTATTTTGGCAAGGTAGGCCATATCGTCAAGAATGCTGGCACATATTAGGATTGTGCTTGGTTTACGGATCCAGCCAACATTCAGTCAAAAATTGCACGGAGCATCGAGGAGAAACACCGATGGTTCACCGACGAGCATCGATAGTTAACCGACAAGCTTTATTAGCACCGGGAGGATATCAGCCGAGGCCACCCTTGGTACCACATGCAGTACTCTTTCAGTGAGCCCAGCAATAATAAAGGACACCACCACAAGGATGTGGATAGGCTTTTGCGATGACAGTGGAGGAGGCACAGACTCGAGGAGTAGCGAATATGAGTAAGATTTAGTCTTATCATAGCTAGCTATAATAGCGAATTAACCTAGTAATACTTTAGCATGTGCCTGTTAGTTCCATTCCCTAGCCTATACCTAGTATTATGTTAGCATGAACTTGTTAGTCTAGATTATTAATATGTCACTGTACCCAAGTTTTCATAAGCTGTAGTTGATCCTTGCTCTAATCAGACTTCTTTACTTTTGAGTTACTTATCTCTCATTGCCTAGGGAAAAGTTTTTATTTCTTTCCTACGTGTTGATCTGTTCTTATAGTTTTTATTTCTTCTGCTTGAACAGTACCCTCACTCTTCCACTCGATTTCTTCTTGTTTATAGTTCCTTATCCTTTGTGTCATGCTTCAACAAACATGTCTTGCAACCGTGTCATCTCTTTTGGAGCAAACCTTTTCTTGATCGGTTATATTTTATTTATTTTTAATTACGAGGACACAATTCATTTAAGGTGGATAGATCGTAAACACCCATATTTTTAGAATTTAGTTTTAAATTTTAATTATGAATTTTTGAGTTTTGAAGATTTTTCTGTAATTTTTAATTAATTATAATAAATATTCGTTCATGTAATTATATTTTTGTGTATTAAATTAATTGTTAAAATATTACAAAAAGTATATTTTTGAGTGTATAATTAATAATAGAGTATTGTATAATTTTTTTGTAATTTATTGGGCTAAAAAACTATTTTTATGACCTATATATAATAAACCTACGTAAACCAACCTAAACCAACCCAAACTGAACCAAACCAAACCATCATAGACCAACCCAACCCTAATCTGAACCAAATTCTACACAAAATCGATCCCGAACCCGCAGACCCGAACCCGCCCCCCCTTCAACTTCTGAAATCGTACCCGACTTCTCCTTTCCCCTTCCCCCAACCGGCGGCCGACCACCTCCCTTCCCCTCCCCATAACCGCCCATTTTGACCTCCAATAAAACCCTCAGACCAACCCCCTCATTCACCATCAAACCCTCTCTCATTCTCGATGATCCACCGCCGCTTACCACCGTCGCAAAGTAGCCGCCGCGTAGTCGCCCAATTCTGAGCTAACAGTAGTAACGAGGTATGCTACTTCCCACTCTCGTATCCCCCTGTACAAAAATCTAATTATCGATCTGTCAAATCCTATACGAAGACCACATGAACCTTTGAACTCTATATAATTAGTTTTGGGTATCGTGTCCTGTGTCGGTCGTAATTCGCGACGCAAAACAGAAAAAAATAACCCAAATTAAAGTTTAAAAAACTGTCCCAACATAGTTAATATTTTTAAATTCCACTTGAACAGTAATTTAAACAACATAATCAAGATTTAATCTCTTTAATTAGTTTGTTTTAATTTGTTGTATGCTGTGATTTATTCGTGGTTGAAGTTGACCAAAAACTTAGTTTTCTAAAACTAAAATTTTTCGAAACGGGGTGCATCCCACTAAACGAGGTGACTTCGTCGTGTGCAAATTGCATCAAAAGGTACGTATCGTCAACATGGACGTGTGACATTTTGCGGAAGTTGATTTGGATGTGCGTGAACACCGGAATCAACTCGTATCCGCCGAAAAGTCCCGTATCGGCCCATTGTGACACTCGTCATAATTTTGTGTGTGCCTATCATTTTGCAACGAAACTTGCGCCATCGGATTCGTAGCGTTACGTTGGTCCTGTGACCCAAATTTGGTTCAATTCTGAGAACGTTAACGAAACCCCATTTCGTGGGTCTCATGGTTCTACTTGAGGGACCGGCTCATCGAAATCCAGTTCTGGATATTTTGTTGGGTTCGTATCATTGTTCTGGCATCATAGACACTAAGTTTGATGAATTTAGAAAATTTTGTCTTTGGCACATTTTTCGGTGATAAGTGGGTCACAAGTAGACCCCGCTTTGACCAGAAACTTTTAATTCTGCCCTTGTGTCCAAATTGGACTTATGGGTAGTGAATTCTAGCTATTTTATGTATTCTGAGAGAGATGGTAATATTTGTTTCAGCATTCGAAGGCGTACCAGGAGATTTCACTTTTACAGGAACAATTGAAGGAGTTCAGAACCTAGGCAAGTGTACCTTGCCAAACCTGCAGTAGTTCCTTTGATATTAATTACTTGAGTTATATATATATATATACTTTTATATTGTACCTGTTCAACTTAGGACCGTAGACGTTGCTTAACGTCCGAACAAGATTCTGGTGTCAACGTCGTACGCGGAGTCGTGTAACGTCACTTAGAGAGTTGATATCATGATCCTATATTTTTGCGTGCTTGCTTTATCAAGTACGTTATACCATAGGATACTTGATACTATTCATGTGACATAATCTTTTCTGAGTTATTCCTGGTGATTCTGTATAGGCTTACATGATTCGTGACATAAGAATTGCATATACATAGATATTATTATGACTTGCTGTATTAGCTAGAGGTCATGATCTTGCATGTTATGTAAATGAGACATCGTGGACATGAGACGTGTAATTACATTGGGTGGGGAGAGTCACACAGGCTACAGGCTGATTACATACATATATATTTATTATTGCGGTGCTTTAGTCTCTGTTCCAGAGCTCGGCCCATTACGTAATATTACTGCTACCGTGTTACGACCCGCACCCGATGTTGGGATGCAAGTCAAAAACAACGCCCAGCCTACGCCACAGAATCGGCAGTAGAACGCTGTCTGGGTAATCTATCTAGCAATATTATGAACCACCAACAATAACAATATACTCAATCACAGTTCTAAGATAGAAATAAGCACAACTATGATAAAGAATAGAATAGTCACATACAACTCATGAGTCTAAAATAATAACATTAATAAGTCTGAAAGAATACTACAAAAATAAGCTGGAGACAAATCCAGTACAAGAATACTAAGAAGCTACTAAACTTGGGTCATTTACCTCAGTTGGGATAAGTCCCTCCTGAGCCAGGGTCTCTGACTCTAAACCAACGACATCCTGAGGTCCATAATGTGTAGGGTACCAGTCCTCAGTGTCATCTGGGAAAAATATATCCAGTTAGAAAAGGAGTAGAGTACATCTCTAACAGCAGTTCTAATCAATGATAAAAACTATGTAACAGTAAATAGATGTGAATATACAAGACGCACAATAGATACCAAAGATATATAATAAGAAAATACTGGAATAATACAATAATGAACAATATGATAATGAACAAGAATACTAATGACTAAGTGTGTGAGTACTAGCTTTAATATGTGATCGGCTTGGAAACATGATACAAGATTTATGGCCTGGCTAATCATACGTGCGGTGTATGATTAACACTATTTAATGAACAAGACTTGATACAAGGAGGGTATGATCACATATCTATACTATATACTCTCCAACCCCGACTGATATAGTGGATCCAACCATGGTACGCTATGGCACAGGATTCCCTAAGAAGATAGCGACTCTTCCTGAGAATCAGTGTCTGTACATGTACAAGATAATCAATGAAACAAGGCTTGCACAAGATACACCATATACCAAGGAATAAAATCTCATCACGAGATCCGGATATACCAATCTGTGTAACCATCGTGTCAAGAAACATGGATATCTACACTAGATATAATGAACATAGATAAAATCATAAATGAGAAACTATCAGAGAATGTACTCATCTGAAGTCCAAAGAATAGTCTCACAGATGTTTGATACGGTTTCTCGAAGACCTAGATATGGAATATAACATCAATACAAAGTTTTGAAAAGAAAATAAGTTAAACTAGTCAACTTCTAGGTCAACAAGCCATCTCTAAGTCAAAAGTCAAACTATAGTCAATTATGGTCAACTATGGTCAAATATGTCAAACTACCTATTTCTAGGTTGCAAGAGTCTATCTCAAAGATATTGGTTTCAAACACTAGAGTCTAGGTCATAAAAGCTATAACTTAGGATACTAGGATACCGTATCTCAGGATACGTAAAACAATCGGTAAAGCATCACATATATATGTCAAACAATATTAATATATATATAAAATCTTAATTATAACATTAAATGGATACCTTGGTTTTGAACCAACTTGGTATTATAACACTAAACCATAATCTTGATACCCAAACCCAATACCTTGGGTATCACAAAATACCTTGATACTTACCTTGGTATCTCAAGGTAATATCCAATACCTTGTTTATACTAACTACCCAATACTAAATATATGCTAATAACTAAATATTATAATTATAGTATACAAAACACAATTAGCAATTAGGAACATATTTATATATATATATATATATTAATACAATATATATACATATATATAACTATTATAATTAAATATATAATAACTATTCAAAATCGCAGATCTGTCGCTAAAGACCCCTGCTGACCGTCGCTATAGCTTGCTGATACTGCTATTTTTGCGACAAAATTCTGCTGCTGTCGCTGTTGCTGAACTGCTGCTATCACTGTTGCTGCACTGCTGTCGCTGTTACTGCTGCAACCGTCGCTACTGCTGCTGCTGTTGCTATTGCTGCTACGGCTTCTGTTGCTATTTTTGCTGCTGCTGTCGCTATAGCTGCTGTGGCTGCTTTGCTATGTTGTTGTTGCTGCTGTTATAGTGACAAAGAACTGTCACTAAAGCTGTTGTTGCAAATTCCCATCTCTTATATATATACAAATATATATAATACAATATATATATACATATACTAATATATATAACACAACTAATAATATATATACATACATACTCCTCTACATACATATATATGTTCATAATAACTATATATGACATAACATACATATATATATATATATATATATAGTATCATATATATAACAACACATATATATATACGCATATATAATCATACAATAATATGTATACATATATCATATAAGTATATATATATAACAACTTATATATATATATATATATATATATATATATATATATATAAAATTACACATCACAATGACTAATAACACAAGAGAAATAGATCTAGAAATTAAATTGCACAACACATGGAGTGTATCACAGCCGTATTCCACTATATCTAGGATACGCTTGCGATACGAGTCCACCACATATCCAAACCCCCGAAGGACACGAGCAAGTCTAATATATTATTTATAAAAAATACGAAGAGTCAAACACAAATCTACGTGTCCGTGTCAAAATGTGACATGCTAAAAGTCCCGTACGGAGAAAAAATTTCCAAATCAACATGTATCACCAAATTGTTAGGATACGACCTACTCGTACCCAATTGTGGACACAACACTAGCCCCAAACACACAAGATCATGCCAAATTGAGTTATATGACCAATTGACACACACAATAAATGTCAATCTCGGAATTCCCCCAAAATTGACGCAAAAAGCACTATAACTTTCTCAATAGGCCTCCTATGAACACAAAATCAAATCCTATGGGTAGCCTATGCATATGGGTTAATTTATCATGGTTAAATCTCAGATTTAGAACATAATTTAAGAAAAAAAACTGAATTGTACCTATTGGAAGATGGATTCCCAATGCAACCTCCAAATATGATAAAATTGGCCTCCAACTTGTAGATCCTTGCTCCTCTTTGTAGATCCTTGCTTCCTTCTTCTAGATCCTTGCTCCACTAGCCTCCAATGGTGATTTAGGACAAAATTTGGTAGAAAAATGATATGAAAATGAAGGAATTTTGTTGAGAAAAATTCTATATCTAGTTTGCAAATGAAAAGAGGAGAGAGAAATATTTCCCCCTCTTTAATAGGCCAGCCCCTTCCTTAAGTCACTATGTAATGTCCATTATACCCCTTGGGGTCTCTCATGAGGAAATAATTAAGGAGGGAAGCTTCTAGCCTAATGGTTTAGTTAAATGAATCCTCCTCATAATAAATGGGCTTTCTAAATGGGCTCAATTCTAACAATTAATACATGTTGGTCCATGAGTCTAAACTAAACTAGTTAGGTCCACTAACACAAGTCCAAAATAAATAACTAACATCTAACAACAATTAAATAATAAAACAATAATTATTTACCAAGCACAATATTTAATTAATTATGAAATTACTAAAATATCCTTTCCTAGAAAATGTGTTAGTGACAAGTCTACCCTCCTTAAAATAATTTCGTCCTCGAAATTCAAAGATGAAAACTACCCCCAGAAAATAAAAGAACATAGCAAATGAATAGAACTAATGAACATAACTAATTATGGAAGAACGTACTCAAGGCACAAACAAATATGGATAACGCTCTCATATTTCATCCTCTCTCTCCCAGGTAGACTCCTCCGGAGAGTGATGCCTCCATGCGACGCATAACAAAGGAATAGTATGGTTCCTCAGCACCTTCTCTCTTCGATCCAGAATCTCAACTGGCTGCTCTGGATAGCTAAGAGTAAGGCCCACTTCTATCTCCGAGTGATCCAATACATGACTAGGATCTGCCACATACCATCTCAATTGCGATACGTAAAACATGTTGTGCACTCCCTCTAATGCAGATAGCAAGTCCAGTCTATAAGAAACTGGACCGACCATTTCTAGAATAATAAAATATTCAATGAATCGCGGACTAAGCTTTCCGCCTCCACCGAAGCGAATCGTGCCTCGTGTCAGAAAAATTTTCAGAAACACAAAATCACCCACCTAGAACAAAACACAACCTTAAGAACTTAATTTATAACAAACAACCAATAACAAACACAAAACAAAAATCTAAACTATACCTCAAACTCCAAAGGTCTTCGGTGGCTATCGGTCCAATGCCGCTGTCTGTCCTGCGCCACACGAAGTTGGTCTCTGATCAACTGAACCTTCTCCGCTACATCTACAACCATCTCTAGCCCAAGCAAAACTCTTTCTCCAATATCGTCCCATGACAAGGGAGTACGACATCTCCGACCGTACAGAGCTTCAAAATGTGACATCTCTATACTAGCCTGGCAACTGTTGTTATAAGCAAACTCTACCAAATAAAGATGGTCCTCCCTAAAACCCCCAAAATAAAGTACACAAGTACGCAACATATCCTCGAGAGTCTGAATAGTCCTCTCTGACTGTCCATCTGTCTGGGGATGATATGCAGTACTGAACTTGAGCTGAGTGCCCAAACTTTCCTGCAAACTCCTCCAGAAATGAGAAGTAAAACGACTATCCTAATCTGAGGCTATGCTGACGAAAACTCCATGTATCCTGACGATCTGCCTCACATACATCTCTGCCAGCTTCTTTGTAGACAAACCCACCTTGAAAGGCAAAAAGTGGGCTGACTTGGTCAACCTATCAACGATGACCCAAATCGTGTCTTTTTCTCCTAGAGATCGTGGAAGCCCGGACACAAAATCTATAGTAATGTGTTTCCACTTTCACTCTGGAATGGATAATGGCTGAAGTAAACCTCCTGGCCTCTGCCTCTCGGCTTTCACCTACTGGCACACTAAGCATCTGGATACAAACTGTGCCACTTTTCTCTTCATGCCATACCACCACACACTCTCTCGCATATATAGATACATCTTGTTGGCACATAAATATATGGAATACTGAGAGCGATGCGCTTACTGCAATACCTCCTTACGCAGCTCCCCACTAGGCACACATAATCTAACTCTATGCCGTAAAGATCCATCCTCAGCAATGGTGAAATCATCCTACAATCCTACTCTCACCTGAGCTCTGATGCTCCTCAGAGATATATGCTCATACTGTGCTGCCTTGATCTTGTCCATCAATTCTGAATGTATCTGCAATCCCCACATCTGCATCGCACAACCAGGAACTATTACCTCAATGCCCAAGCTCTCCAAGTCCTCCAACAAATATTGATCCTGCGTCAAGAATATAGCTACCAGATACCTACTCAAAGCATCGGCAACTACATTAGCTTTTCCAGGATGATACTACAAAAATATATCAAAATCCTTCATCAGTTCCAACCACCGATACTGCCTCTTGTTCAACTCCTTCTGCGTAAAAATATACTTCAAGCTCTTGTGGTCTGTGAAGATCTCCACACGCTCTCCGTACAAATAATGTTTCCACAACTTCAGGGCGAAGATGACTGCTGCCAACTCCAAATCATGGGTAGGATAGTTCTTTTCATGAGGACGCAATTGCCTGGATGTATAGGCAATCACTTTCCCATTCTGCTGAAGAACACAACCCAAACCTTTCCCCGATGCATCACTATAAATAGTGAAACCTCCTGATCTCTTCTTCAATTCTTCAAAAGCAACCTGGTAATCCTCCGTCTAAACAAACTCTACATCCTTCCTGGTGAGTGGTTATTGGCTCGGCAATCCTCAAAAAATCTTGCACAAACTTCCTGTAGTAGCCTGCCAATCCCAAAAAACTCCTGATCTCTGCTACCGAACTCGGGGTCTTCCAAGATTCTACTGCTGCGATCTTCTTCGGATCCACTGAAATACCATCACCAATCACAACATGCCCCAAGAACTCCACCTTGTCTAGGAAGAACTCATACTTGGACAACTTCCCATATAGCTTCTCCTTCCTCAGCACATCCAATACAATTCTCAAATGATCCTCGTGCTCCTCCGTTGTCTTCGAGTATATGAGTATGTCATCGATGAACACCAACACAAAATTGTCAAGGTACTGATGGAACACATTGTTCATTAAGTTTATAAATACTGCTGGTGCATTAGTAGTCAAACCAAACGGCATCACCATAAACCCGTACTGACCATACCGAGTTCTAAAAGCAGTCTTCGGTATATCCTCCAGCTTCACCTTCACCTGGTGGTAGCCTGATCTCAAGTCTATCTTAGAAAATACCTTGGTACCACTCAACTGATCGAACAGATCATCAATCCGTGGCAAAGGGTACTTATTCTTGAAAGTGAGATTATTCAATGCCCCGTAATTAATGCACATGTGCACTGATCCATCCTTCTTCGGTACAAACAATACCGGGGCTCCCCACGGTGAAGAACTTGTCACGACCCGCACCCAGAATTTGGGCACGAGTGCATGGGTACGTCCAGCCTACGCCGCAGCATCGACGGTAGAACGCTGTCTAGGTCAATACTTTATCTAATCAATCTCACACGAATATCCAACTCCATAAGGAGACACAGATATCACAATATAATATGGAATACTCAATCATAGAAACTATAGCACGATAAGATATCGAAGAAAATAAATAAAATACAAGACAAGTCTAAACAACAATAAATAGTCTAACCTGCAACTAAAAACATCCATATCTCCAAGTATGCTGGAAAGAAGTCCTCTATGTCACAGTCTGGAAATTTTTTTTTAGTCAGGATGGAACGAAGTACAAGCACTAACAACAGTTCCACATATATTGACAAAAAAGTAAAGAAATACAAGATGAATGTAACTGCTAGAAATAAGAAACACTGGCGAGCATGAATATACTGGGAATAGAAATACTGGAGCGTATGTCATCATCAATGGTATAACTAGCAATGAACAAGAATACAAGTGCACGCTATAACAATGAACTGTAATATAAGTGAATGCTAGAGCAATAACTAGAACATAGAGAAATGCTAGATCAATAAACTAGAGATACATGTATATACTATCTAGCTAAGTGTGTAAAACATCAGCATATCATGTGATCGGCTTGGGACTGATCAGGCTTGCTATGTATGATTAGCTATGATTCATGTAAGGTCAGGCTAACCATCCGGATAGCTATGATGCGATCAATAGTCAGGCTAATCATATGTAACAGGCTATAAGGCATGTAATGGTCAGACTGCACTAACGTGAGGTGTGGGTGAGCTATGATGCAAGTAGAGTTGGGTATGATCACATAAGTTACTAATATTTCCCCGTTTCCCAGCTAGCACGATGGATCCCAATCGCGACTCCTCATGACAGGTCTCGATGATGCCAACTCGTGTAAACAACAGTGTCAGAATCATGTACGCTATACAACTAAAATTATAGAGATAATCAACAAAATAAAAACTGTCAGAGAATGTACTCGCCTGGGGTCCTGCTGCTGGCAATACCAATATCCTGTTTTCGAGGTCTTGTCTGAAATATCCAACAGTCCTATAGACATTATTAAATAATACAATATTGCATCAGACATTACACTAACATAAACACAATCATAAATACTCTGAACTCAGGGGCTACGCTAGGTATGACACTGGTCAACTAGGGTCAAGAGTGCGTCTAATTGCGCGGGTGTCGCGTCTGTAATTGCTGTGCAAAATCAGACAGTCGACTCACAAGTCTCAGGTTCGCATGGTCAACTGTAAATACGGGGTAACCGTAATTTATACTAGGGTCTCATAGTACATATATAAATATATATACTAGTATAGTATTTAATTGCTACACAGTATATACACATACTCAATATACATATATAGATATATCAAATTAAATAATATATATATATATATATATATACCAAATTGAATGATATACGCGTACGTAAACATATACGAGATTGGGCTTAATTTTAAACCTGTGCGCGTGCACGAGATTGACGATGATGGCGATGATGATGATGACGACGATGATGACGGTGATGATGACGATGACGGCGATGATGACGATGATGAAGGTGATGATAATGATAATTATGGAGGTGATGATGATGATGAATGTGATCGTAGCAGGACGGCCAGAGTTGGAGCTCGGCGAGGAGGAGTGGTGGAAGAGAATGGCGAGGGGGAGGAGAGGTGAATGGTGGTGGTGGAAGGGATGGTTGGCAGTCGGTGGTAGAGAGTCGACAAGGAGGAAGGGGATAGCTGGTCGTGCTCAGGCGGAGCTGTGGAGGACTGCGGCGTGATGGGCTTGCGCTCGGGATGGAGAGGTGCAGGCGGAGAGGCCGACGGTTGCTCGTCGATGGCGGAGGAGGATGGTTGAAGATGGTTCAGTCCGGCGTTTAGGCGATCTTCGGTCGGGTACAACATTGAGCAACGGGTCCAGCGACTCGGGGCAGTGGCTCAGCGGGGTGGAGGAGGTCGGGAACTGGTCAGTGTGATGGTAACGGTGCACAGCGGGCTTAGGGTTGTTGGCCGGGAAAGGGTGTTCATAGCGGGGGACTGCGGGTCAGGCGGGGGATAAGTCGGTGGGCTCCGGTCGTGTCTACTCCAGTCAGCGGGGTCGAGAATGGCCGGGGCGGTTGCTCGGGTCGACGGTCGACGGGGTGGCTCCGGATCGGCTGGACAGGAAGGGGTGGCCGGACGGGTTGGCAAGTTGGGGAGGAAGGAGATGAACAGGAAAGGGGAGGTTTAGAGTTAGGGTTTTTGTGTGGGGTTTTGATGTAGGTGGAGGTGATGATAATTAATGGAGAGGTGTTTGCATGTGGGGGATGATGATGATAGTAGCCTAGGGTTTAGGGCTAGCCAAGTACACATTGGGATAGGGTTGCATTGGGAGAGGGGTTAGGATATATATATATATATATATATATATATATATATATATATATATATATATAATGGTGAGTGTGTTGTGTGGTGAGGATGGCTCCATTTAAAATGGAAGGCCTAGATTAAATATGAAGGATGGTGTACAACCAAAAAGAGGAGAGAGGAGAGAGGAAGAGGGTTGAACGGTCAAAGGGGAGAGGGTTAATTTCTTCATGGGTCTTGACCAATAGGATGGTGACACATCATTGCACTTTTGCAAATAAGCCCCCAACAATTGGAAAATTATACAAAAGTGGATTTTAGGATTTAATGAGGAAAAATACCATGTTTAGTGTAATGTAGTGGCTAGAAAGGATGTTTAGTGTTTAGTATGAAGCTTGAGGGTGTAAATGGGGGTTTGGTTTGGTGTTGGGTCTAGTTTTGGGTCAAGTTGGGTCCTTACATTAATTTAATTAAAATTAATGCAATCGGTGTTCTAAAATTAATTGAAAGTACATGGGATTAAAATTAGGTAGGACACAAGTATCATGGACATAGAAGACTCAGAATAGAATATTGTCATAATTTGGGTTGTACAAAATGGGTCAAGATTGTCTCCAATTTCGATTGGAACGCATAAAGATAGAAAGTTGGATTTATATCAAATTAAATATAGTCGTTTGCGACGAATGTTGTGCGACTAAAATGAAGCACAAGAGAGCATATTTATAAGTTACACAAGGGTCAGAGTGGAAGGCATGCATGTCTAGGTCAAGGTTGTAAAATTTGTTGAAAGGCAATAGCTAGGATAGCGCTCCAAATATCGAAGCAACGGTAAGGCGTAACAATTAAATAAAATCATAATAATTAATTATAACCCTAAATAATTAATCCTGAAAATTACAAATTAAATCCATAACACTATATTTTGGTCAGGGCTCCATCTAGTGGGCATCTAGGTCTAGTCTACTAACTCATACATTAAAGAACACTATACAGTATAATATATATGTATACACATATCATGCCATTATTTAAAATAAATACACGCAATACCTATAATATATAAAATGACAAAAATACCCCTATTTTCAGGATGTGGTAGTGACAAGTCTACCCTCCTTAAAAGAATTTCGTCCTCAAAATTTAAAATCCTTAATAGTCATATTTATTTATTTATTTATTTATTTTACCATCAAAAATTTAAATTTATCAAATCACATAATCATGAAGTAAATCCATATTGTTATTTCACGATCTTCAAAATTCTATAAATATCATATTCATAAAAATCTTCAAATTTGAAATCAAATTCCATACTTATCATAATCTTCTCCAAAACTAAATATAAGAATTTAATATTCAATCCTCTAATTAAAATCCAATCAATGCATATTAAAAAAAATCTCATCCAAAAAGTTTGAATTTTAAACACTAATCCATTAATGATCTCACTCCTCTAATTTAAATCTAATCAATGCATATTTAAAAATTTAAATTCTCATCCCAAAAATTTGAATTCAAACACTAATCCATTAATGATCTTACTCCTCGATTATTTTTCCACACAATACTCAAACAATGAAATACTTACGAAGTCTTCAAATGCAACATTCATAATATAAAATTTAAATTTATATCTTGTAGTCAAATAAATATAATGATAATCTTCTTAAATTTCTCTAAATTTAATGACAATTCAATCATATCATAATTTTTATAAAAATTAATGATTTAACAAAATTGTCAATTCTGCCATATTAAATTCTTAACTCTTTATTTAAATTAATGTTTATCCTCGAAATTTTAAAATCCTTCTCTCTCTGTCAAGTCATAACCTCTTCATTAATCTTCACTACGGTCAAACCCCCAACAATCAAGGTCTAAAAAAATCCTACCTACAGTCACACAACGTGCAATCTAGAGAAAACATACATGGTTATGGTCACTTTTGTCATGGTATTGCATTCTCTGTCGGGGTGTACTACTAACTATATTCTAGCAAGAAAATCATTGATACAACTATGGTACTAAGAAATCAATCAATCAATAAAATAGACGAAAAAGGAACAGCAGGAAAAAACAGAATATAGCCTTCTAACCTATTACTTGGACATCTTCAACCTCTATCATACACTTAACTCTGGCACATTCATTCACAAATTTCTATCCCTATACACTGATACCCATATCAACTAATCGCTAGTCCACAAGATATTCTTGGATACATCTATATGGCACACACATATCTATTAATACCAAAATATGATACCAAGAACCTCTAACACAACCATAGATCAATTGCATCCAAGTTTAATACCTCTATCCCTTGGTATCACTGTTTCTACTACAAACATATCCACTGCTAACTCTCTTACCTAATGTAAACCCCCCCTGAATTTTCAAATTTATTAAATCTTGGATTTTTTCCAATTTTCTAGAATTTTCTGAAATTAAAATCAAGGTTCTTAATTATTAAATGATTTTTAATTGTTAATAAATAATATTAAAATATTATGGAAATAATATTTTTGGGTGTAAAATGAAAAACTGGACTTAGGATAATTTTTCTAGATTTTTCTGGGCCTCAGACCTATTTTTAAATGCCTAAAAATAATTTTTAATTAATTAATTAATTAATTAATTAATTATTTATTATTATTTATTTTTATTTTTATTATTTTTTTTCTTTTCTCCTTGGGCCGGCCCGGCCCAATGGACCGGCCCAACAGCCCAGCCCAGCCGCTCCTTTCCGGGTCGGGTCGGGTCTGCCCGGACCCGACCCGCCTCCGACCCGGTCTCCCCCAGCACCCCCACGTCGCCCGACTCCGCCGTCGCCCTCCGCGCGCAGCGCCGCCCTCTGCGAGCAGCGTCGCGTCCTCCGGGCCACGATCTCCTCTCCCCCGCCTAGCTCGGCCCCCAGAACCGCCTCCATCCTCCTATTTAAACCGCCCTCTCCTCCTTCTTCTTCCTCCCAACTCCGGTCACCGAAACCCTAGCCCGGCGCCACCCTAGCCGCCACGCTCCACCACCTAGCCACCGCCGCCCATCCCTCTCCCCGGCCATCTCCTCCCCTCCGCCGCTCACCGCAGTCGCCTCCCCCCCTCTTCTCCTCCCCGCTCGGCCACGAGCCAGCCGCAGCAGCAGCCGCTCGAGCTCGCTCCGGCGCCGCCGCTGTCAGCCTGAGATGCCGCCGCCTCCGTCGAGTTCGCCCTGCCTCAAGCCGGCCGTCCCCGAGCCATCCGCCCTCGTCCAGCACATCCGGCGGAGCTCCGGCCGTGTCCAAGCCCTAACCCTAACCCTAAATCGAAATTCCTGTGTCCGACACGAGTCGGACACGACTCGACCCTAATTTTCGGGTCCCCTTCAGGTGCGCGTAACTTTTTGCTCGTAGCTCCGTTTTCAATTCCGCAAATTGCGTTGTGAAGCCTGTATGACCCTCTCGGTGCCCGGACAAACCGCTCGGGACATCGCGTCCTGTGGTGATCGCACACCGCGATCCAAAAACAGGAAAAACCAGACCCTGTTTCACCCCGGAACTGAGTGCGCCCCGCCAAACGGGACGACTTGGTCGCGTACGGTCTTCACAGATACGTGCGCGTCGTCGATACGGACGTGTGAGATTTTGCGGAAGCTGATTCGGGTGTGCGTGCAAACCGAAATCAACGCGTATCCGCGGACATCGCCCCGTATCCGACTTTTTGGCTTTTTGCCCTAACTTCTTGTACACTCGTCAGATCGAGATGAAACTTGTGCCATCGGACTCGTAGCGATACGCTGGTCCTGTGGGTCAAGTTTGGTTCGATTCTGAGAACGTTGACGAAATCGCGTGTCGTGGGCCCCACAGGCCCCGCTCGACGGGCGATTTTGTGTTCGGCTCATCGGAATCCAAATCTGAAAGTTCCGTTGGGTTCGTATCAGCGTTCCTGACCTGTTGACACTAAGTTTGGTGAATTTGGAGACCATTGACCCGGACACATTTTTCGGTGCAAAGCGGGCCCACTGGCGGACCCCGTTTTGACCCGAAACTGCCGTTTTTGCCCTTGTCTCCAAATTGGACCCAAGGACAGGCGTTTCTAGCTATTTGACATCTTCTGAATGTGATGGTAATATCTATTTCAGCTTTTGGACTCATCTCTGGAAATTTTCCCCAAGACCCAATTAATCAGATCCAAACAACAGGCAAGTACCTGCACTTCAAATTAAATCTTTATATTGTGATAATTAATTCTCTGCTTTATTAGTACCCTTGATGATTACACCTAGTGTTAGAAATGCTGGATTTCATATCTTGAATGTTGGAGTTCATGTCTTGTTTTTCATGTCGGGTGGGAGAATACTAGAAGGCATGTAGTTTACCCTTCCCCTTGTCATGTTTAATAGCTGTTGGTACGCGACTGTACCTCAGCCGGATCTCGATTTTCCCTGTTTAATAGCCATTTATGATGGTCGAATTAGCCTTATAAACCCCTACATGCCAACTATGTATTCTAAAAACAAACACAAGTTCACACAGATAGTTTCTGGTCATGCTATATTTCTTGCTGACTGTTGTAGTATTATTTCCTGTTTCATTCATTTTTGTTTTCTCATATTCCTATTTACAGCTTTAACTCTGAGATATTGATGTTCTTTTATGCAGTTTCTCATTAATGATACTCAATTTAATTGTCACAAATATTTAGTTTAATCTTGTTGTGCACTGTGTACTTTGCTCCTTTTCTGACTGGATCTGTTGATTTAGGCGATGATGAGGACCTTGCCCCTACATTTTATGGTCCCTATGAGGGTACAGATGATACCTATGAGGAGCCAGAACCCACCCAGGAGACCCCTGCTGCAGAGTAGATAGCAGTAGCTACTTTCATTTATTTGCTCTTTATCTTAGTAATCGGGTTTGTCCCCGATTTCATTCTGATTTCTGTACTAAATATTTGAATCTGTTGTCACACTTATTTCAATTGCAATCTTAAGTATCTGTTTCCCATTATTATCTTGCCTATGTTATTTGTGAATGAGCTACTTTAGTTAAGTGTGGATTTGACCTAGACAGTGTACTACCGCCGACTCTGCGGCGTAGGCTGGACGTACCCACGCACTTGTGCCCGAATTTCCGGGTGCGGGTCGTGACACATTTTTATGGTGGCCCATGCAGGTCCTATCCTTAAATAGGGTAATACCCTAGGACAGGGTATGGAATAAGATTGAGGATTCTAGGAAAAGCTCATTCACAGTGTAGGGTCCTTATTTCAATTCTTGACATCATTTCTGCTCAATTTTCCTATCGCCTTTGATTTCCAAGTAATCTATTCTGATCTTCCTATCCCTTAATCTTTCAGAATAGTCCAGACAAGGAACACAGTAGGAGGCACATCAGAACCAGCTGAGCAGAATGTGCCCGAGACTCTTGTACTCCCGCCGCCTCCATCTGTTCCGCCAGTTACTCTGGATGGGGCACAGCTACTTGGAGTATTCCAAGGACTAGTAGAATCCCAGAAAGAACAGACTGCACTTCTGCGGACCAGCCTCTCAGAAGCTCTTAGGTCCCAGGAGTCGCCACTCAAGAGGCCAGGGAGTGCCAAAGACTTCAAGAACCTTAGACCCCTGGAATTCTACGGAAATGAGGGCATTCTCTATGCCGATGAGTGGATAGAGAATATCGAGAGACTCCTGAAGACTGCTCGGGTTCCTGATGATCTCAAAGTGGAATTCGCAAGCCTGCAACTGTTCGACATTGCTCGAACCTGGTTCAGAGATGAACCCCAACTATCTGCTCCTGACCTCACCTGGGAAGATTTCAAGAGGCTATTCAAGGAGAAATTCTACCCCGAAGTAGCTCGAAAAGCTCTCGAAAGACAATTCGAGAGACTAGAACAAGGTAACCTATCTGTTGATGAATATACTGCTGAATTTAGCAGGTTAAGCCACTTTGCGGAGTACATGGTTCGTACCCCGGAGGACAGAGCCCGTAGATTCAAGAAGGGGCTGTCTCCGGATATTCGCCTTGCTGTCACCACCAGCCGAGCTTGCACCTATGAGGAAATCCTGAGCGTGGCATAAGGCGTTGAGAGAGATATGGGGCATAAACTGAAATGGGAGAGAGATACCGGAAATGTGGGACCCAACAAACGCCCTTTTCAACAACAACAATAACAACAACAACAGCAGAGGGCCCCGCAGCAAACTCAGCGTCCTCTCCCTCGAGCTCCAACACCCCAACACCAGGCTCAAGGACAGAACCAACAAGCTGCTGCTTGTAACTTTTGCCAAAAACTAGGTCATACTTGGCAAGTCTGCAGGAAGAGGCTAGGTGCCTGCCTCTACTGCGGCTCAGCAGCGCATCAAATGAGGGACTGTCCAGCTGCTCAAGGACGCACCGCTGCACCAAAGGCTCCAGCCCAGGCCAGGGCCCAGCAGTACAACAGAGGGGACCCCCGCTTCCAACACAACAACAACGCTTTGCTCAGCACCAACAGCAGCAACAGAGGGGTGCACCGCAGCAAGGCCGTGCTTATGCAATGACTCTGGAAGAAGCTGAAGCCATAGCAGACGTGATCACAGGTTCTGTGCTTATAAATTCAATACCAGCTATTACTTTATTTGACTCTGGAGCTTCACATTCATTCATGTCAGTAGATTTCCTTATGAAGCATAGCTTAATCACTAAATCCCTTAGGAATTGTTATAAGATCATTACCGGTGGAGGAATCATCCCGGTTAGTGATGTCTGTAACAATTGTCCTATTACATTATGTGGAAGAGAACTGTATGCTAGGCTACTTGTAATGCCAGTTCCCAGTTTTGATATTATACTGGGTATGGATTGGTTAAGTCAACATCATGCCACTATAGACTGCCACAGAGGTAGTGTAATCTTCAGGCCCCCTGACAAGCCAGAATTTGAATTTGCTAGAGGTTCTAGAGAAATAGGTAATAACAAAATTTGTGGAGCCCTAGTAACAGAAGAATTGCCACTACCTATCATCTCTGAATATCTTGATGTCTTCCCTGAGGATCTCCCAAGCTTACCCCCAGACCGAGAAGTTGAATTCTCTATTGACTTAGTGCCAGGAGCAGCACCAGTATCTCAAAATCCCTACAGAATCAACAAGAAGGAGATAATAGAACTAAATGAGCAAATCAAAGAACTAGAAGACAAATGCTTCATTAGGTCTAGTGTCTCACCCTGGGGAGCTCCAGTATTATTTGTGCCCAAGAAGGACGGAACATCCCGAATGTGTATTGATTATAGGGCCTTGAATGCCTTAACAATTAAGAATAAGTATCCCCTGCCCAGGATAGATGACCTATTTGATCAGTTGAGTGGAGCTCGGGTATTTTCAAAGATTGATTTGAGGTCTGGTTACCACCAAGTAAGGGTGAGGAAGGAAGACATCCCTAAAACTGCTTTCAATACCCGGAACGGACACTACGAATTCTTAGTAATGCCGTTCGGGTTGACGAATGCACCAGCAGTTTTTATGAACTTGATGAACAAAGTATTTCAGAAATATCTAGACAAGTTTGTAGTGGTCTTTATTGATGATATTTTGATCTACTCCAAGACCCCCGAAGAACATGAAGAATATTTGAGGCTAGCATTGGAGACTTTGAGGAAGGAAAAACTTTATGGAAAATTATCTAAATGTGCTTTCTTCCTAGACAAAGTAGAATTCTTGGGACATGTTGTGACTGAAGATGGAATAGCAGTGGATCCTAAGAAGATAGCGGCAGTAGAATCCTGGCCCACTCCAGACTCGGTAGCAGAAATTAGAAGCTTCCTGGGACTAGCTGGCTACTATCGGAAGTTTGTGAAGGACTTTGCTAGAATTGCTGAGCCCATGACAAAATTAACAAGGAAGGATGAAGAGTTCACCTGGACCGATGAATGTCAGCATGCTTTTGAGGAATTAAAGAAAAGGCTGACTACTGCCCCTATTCTGACCTTACCTTCTGGAACCGGAGGTTTCGCTATTTATAGTGATGCTTCCGGAAAAGGTCTAGGTTGTGTTTTGGAGCAGAACAAGAAAGTAATAGCATATGCCTCTAGACAGCTTCGACCTCATGAAAAGAACTATCCAACTCATGATTTAGAATTGGCAGCTGTCATTTTTGCTCTTAAGCTATGGAAGCATTATCTTTATGGAGAAATGGTGGAAATATTTACGGACCATAAAAGTCTAAAATATATCTTCACTCAGAAAGAGCTGAACATGAGGCAAAGAAGGTGGCTGGAACTAATGAAAGACTTTGATATCACCCTTCAATATCATCCTGGAAAGGCCAATGTAGTTGCTGATGCTCTAAGCAGATATCCTATGGCGATGTACTTGACTATGGACAGACACCTGCTAGAGGACTTGGAAAGTTTAGGTATTGAAGTAATCATCCCAGGAAAAGAAGGCCAAATGATGAACTTGCAGATTCAGTCTACCTTAATAGACAAGGTCAAGGAGACTCAGTTTCAAGACGAAGGCCTGCGAAGCCTTCGAGGTCAAGTGCAAGCTGGATTAGTGGAGGATTTCAGAATTCATGAAGATGGATCACTGAGGCATGGCGATAGATTATGTGTACCTCAAGGAGACATAAGAGAAGAAATTATGCAAGAGGCGCACAGATCGCAATACTCTATACATCCAGGAGCCAACAAGATGTACAAGGACCTGAGGACGCATGTTTGGTGGCATGGCATAAAAAAAGAAGTAGCCAGGTTCGTATCTCGTTGTTTAGTGTGCCAGCAAGTCAAGGCAGAAAGACAAAGACCTGGAGGATTGCTTCAACCGCTACCCATTCCGGAGTGGAAGTGGAAACATATTACAATGGATTTTGTCTCCGGTCTTCCAAGGACACCTAGTGAAAAGGATGCAATTTGGGTGATAGTAGATAGACTGACCAAGTCTGCACATTTTTTACCTTTCAAAGTAGGGCTATTTACAGAAAAGCTGGCAGATTTATATATCAGACACATTGTCAGGCTGCATGGAGTTCCAGTAAGTATTGTCTTCGACCGAGATTCAAGATTCACCTCTCACTTCTGGAAGAGCTTACAAGCCAGTTTGGGGACTCAACTCAAATTCAGCACAGCTTATCATCCCCAAACCGATGGACAATCGGAACGTACAATCCAGACACTTGAAGATATGCTCCGTACATATGTCCTGGATTTTGGAGGATCCTGGGAAGACTATCTACATCTTGTGGAGTTCTCTTATAATAACAGTTACCAAGCAAGTATTGAGATGACTCCATTTGAAGCTCTGTATGGACGAAGATGTCGTACCCCGCTATCATGGGACGACGTTGGAGAAAGAGCCCTGCTGGGACCAGAGATGGTGATCGATTCAACTGAGAAGGTAAAACAAATAAGGGACAGACTTCGAGTGGCTCAAGACAGGCAACGACATTGGGCAAATAGCCACCGAAGGCCCTTGGAATTTGAGGTAATTAAATTTATAAATTCAAGTCAATTTAAACATTTTGATTATGGAACTAAGACTTGATTATGACTTTATTAAAGGTTGGAGAGCTGGTATTCTTAAAGATTTCCCCGACACGTGGCACCATTAGGTTCGGAAGGAGTGGAAAACTCAGCCCAAGATTTATTGGACCTTTTGGCATTCAGGAGAAAATCGGAGAAGTGGCATACCGACTGGCATTGCTACCCTCTCTGGATGGAGTCCATAACGTCTTCCACGTGTCGCAGCTGAGAAAGTACGTGTCAGACCCCAGCCACATTTTGGATCACTCAGAGCTCGAAGTAGGCCCAAGTTTGACTTACCAAGAGCAACCCGTGGAGATACTGGATCGATCGGAGAAAGTTCTACGGAACCAGGTCATTTCTCTGGTTCGCGTAGCTTGGAAGCACCATTCTCCCGGCGAATCCACCTGGGAGCGAGAAGACGAGATTAGATAGCGATATCCCTATCTTTTTGAACCCTGAGGTATATTTTAATTCTCGGCTTTTCCTTTTTGTGCCATTGTTATTCTTAAATTTCGAGGACAAAATTTTTGTAAGTTGGGTAGGTTGTAAACTCCCCCTGAATTTTCAAATTTATTAAATCTTGGATTTTTCCCAATTTTCTAGAATTTTCTGGGAATTTTCTGAAATTAAAATCAAGGTTCTTAATTATTAAATGATTTTTAATTGTTAATAAATAATATTAAAATATCATAGAAATAACATTTTTGGGTGTAAAATGAAAAATTGGACTTAGGGTAATTTTTCTAGATTTTTCTGGGCCTCAGACCTATTTTTAAATGCCTAAAAACAATTTTTAATTAATTAATTAATTAACTGTTTATTTATTTATTTATTATTATTTATTATTATTTTTATTTATTTATTTCTTTTCTTTTCTCCTTGGGCTGGCCCGGCCCAATGGACCGGCCTAACAGCCCAGCCCAGCCGCTCCTTTCCGGGTCGGGTCGGGTCTGCCCGGACCCGACCCGCCTCCGACCCGGTCTCCCCCAGCACCCCCACGTCGCCCGACTCCGCCGCCTCCCTCCGCGCGCAGCGCCGCCCTAGGCGCGCAGCACCGCGTCCTCCGGGCCACGATCTCCTCTCCCCCGCCTAGCTCGGCCCCCAGAACCGCCTCCATCCTCCTATTTAAACCGCCCTCTCCTCCTTCTTCTTCCTCCCAACTCCGGTCACCGAAACCTTAGCCCGGCACCACCCTAGCCGCCACGCTCAACCACCTCGCCACCGCCACCCATCCCTCTCCCTGGCCATCTCCTCCCCTCCGCCGCTCACCGCAGTCGCCTCCTCCCCTCTTCTTCTCCCCGCTCGGCCACGAGCCAGCCGCAGCAGCAGCGGCTCGAGCTCGCTCCGGCGCCGCCGCCGTCAGCCTGAGACGCCGCCGCCTCCGCCGAGTTCGCCCCGCCTCGAGCCGGCCATCCCCAAGCCATCCGCCCTCGTCCAGCACAGTCGGCGGAGCTCCGGCCGTGTCCAAGCCCTAACCCTAACCCTAAATCAAAATTCCTGTGTCCGACACGAGTCGGACACGACTCGACCCTGATTTTCGGGTCCCCTTCAGGTGCGTGTAACTTTTTGCTCGTAGCTCCATTTTCAATTTCGCAAATTGCGTTGTGAAGCCTGTATGACCCTCTCGGTGCCCGGACAAACCGCTCGGGGCATCGCGTCCTGTGGTGATCGCACACCGAGATCCAAAAACAGGAAAAATCAGACCCTGTTTTATCCCGGAACTGAGTGCGCCACGCCAAACGGGACGACTTGGTCACGTGCGGTCTTCACAGATATGTGCGCTTCGTCGATACGGACGTGTGAGATTTTGCGGAAGCTGATTCGGGTGTGCGTGCACACCGAAATCAACACGTATCCGCGGATATCGCCCCGTATCCGACTTTTCGGCTTTTTACCCTAACTTCTTGTACACTCGTCAGATCGAGATGAAACTTGCGCCATCGGACTCGTAGCGATACGCTGGTCCTGTGGGTCAAGTTTGGTTCAATTCTGAGAACGTTGACGAAATCGCGTGTCGTGGGCCCCACAGGCCCCGCTCGACGGGCGATTTTGTGTTCGGCTCATCAGAATCCAAATCTGGAAGTTCCGTTGGGTTCGTATCAGCGTTCCTGACCTATTGACACTAAGTTTGGTGAATTTGGAGACCATTGACCCGGATACGTTTTTCGGTGCAAAGCGGGCCCACCGGCGGACCCCGTTTTGAACCGAAACTGTCGTTTTTGCCCTTGTCTCCAAATTGGACCCAAGGACAGGCGTTTCTAGCTATTTGACATCTTCTGAACGTGATGGTAATGTCTATTTCAGCTTTTGGACTCATTTCTGGAAATTTTCCCCAAGACCCAATTAATCAGATCCAAACAACAGGCAAGTACCTGTACTTCAAATTAAATCTTTATATTGTGATAATTAATTCCCTGCTTTATTAGTACCCTTGATGATTACACTTAGTGTTAGAAATGCTGGATTTTATGTCTTGAATGTTGGAGTTCATGTCTTATTTTTCATGTCGGGTGGGAGAATACTAGAAGGCATGTAGTTTACCCTTCCCCTTGTCATGTTTAATAGCTGTTGGTACGCGACTGTACCTCAGCCGGATCTCGATTTTCCCTGTTTAATAGCCGTTTATGACGGCCGGATTAGCCTTATAAACCCCTACATGCCAACTATGTATTCTAAAAACAAACACAAGTTCACACAGATAGTTTCTGGTCATGCTATATTTCTTGCTGACTGTTGTAGTTTCATTTCCTGTTTCATTCATTTCTGTTTTCTCATATTCCTGTTTACAGCTTTAACTCTGAGATATTGATGTTCTTTTATGTAGTTTCTCATTAATGATACTCAATTTAATTGTCACAAATATTTAGTTTAATCTTGTTGTGCACTGTGTACTTTGCTCCTTTCCTGACTGGATCTGTTGATTTAGGCGATGATGAGGACCTTGCCCCTATATTTTATGGTCCCTATGAGGGTACAAATGATACCTATGAGGAGCCAGAACCCACCCAGGAGACCCCTGCTGCAGAGTAGATAGCAGTAGCTACTTTCATTTATTTGCTCTTTATCTTAGTAATCGGGTTTGTCCCCGATTTTATTCTGATTTCTGTACTAAACATTTGAATCTATTGTCACACTTATTTCAATTGCAATCTTAAGTATCTGTTTCCCATTATTATCTTGCCTATGTTATTTGTGAATGAGCTACTTTAGTTAAGTGTGGATTTAACCTAGACAGCGTACTACCGCCGACTCTGCGGCGTAGGCTGGACGTACCCACGCACTCGTGCCCGAATTTCCGGGTGCGGGTCGTGACACCTACTGCAATTCTAGTTGTTCTTATAACTTAAGTGCACGCCAAGTGCAACACAACACACTAAGTACTACTCCCTCTAATACAACTCTAGATGGGCACCCAATTCAGTTTGTAGTGCCATCTTAAACATGCTCAAGCCAACAGATTCTTACACATGTACATCATCTACTCATATACTGATATACATTTCTTACCCACATAAAATTTTATCCTCAAAATAAAATTCCTCAAACTTTAACTTCTCAACAATTTAAAATAAAATGTGTATACTTCCCTCAAAAGTCAAATATTCAAATATTGAAATAAAATTTTAATCACTTCCAAAAATCTTTATAGCTTTGACTATGTTTATTGAATTAAATTTGAATCCTTAAAAATTTCAATAACATAAATCTCAACTCCTCAAAATTCTTAAAAATTGAAATTTATTTCCAATCTTCAAATTATATCTTTAAATCCACATCTATCTAAGTATACATATATACACTCACTGTCTCTAACACACAAGATACACACAATTACACCAATTGTCTACAACCCTCATCTGTGTATTAAAATTTGTACTGCCCGGATTACTTGTACTGTTGCTTCCATTAATTTTTTATATTAACTGATACACCAATCAAATTTTATCACCCAAGGTACTCACTGTTACTAGCATATTGCTTAACTAATCCTTGACATAGAAACACTAGCACTCTTGGTATAGTAATACTAGCTTCATCATTAGATCACCTCATCATACTCACTAGAACTCATGATCACTTGCACTTTATATAATACACATGTTTTACTTTACTCTCAAAGGCAGGCATATGGTTCCATATCTCGATCGATGTATAAGTATTTCTCTAAAATCTTTTACAGTCTGATACACTAATCAGTGATACACTACATATCTCCCATGACCAATCTTGATATTTCTCAACCAATGGCACACTCATTAATACCCTTTATGCATGTATATTTCTTTACTCTTGACACACCCAAGTAATCAACCATCAAATTGAATATCATGCTATATTAATTTAATATAATTTCCTTGATACTTAATATTTTACATATAGTACCCAACTACATGAATTCATGACTATCCAGGACTGGCATGCTGACTCTTATACTAACTCCTGGAACCATCACTGATACTTTTTACTCCTCCTTCTACCTATAGTACCAATACTAACTACAATGACACCTATTATAGAACTATTGCTATACGTACTACGTTACGGGTTATCTCTAGATTGATTCCTACTGCTCACATGTCCAACCAAGAAATACTTACAAACTTACAAGCCATACTCTCAACAGTCAACACTGATATAAGACACAGACCTAATTGTAAGTCACCAATTATCATACTAACAAGAAATCCTCAAATAAAAGAAGCTAAAAAAGAAACTGGATTAAGGATTGAAGGTATCTCTTAGCAAACAAAAAGAAGCGATGGAATAAAGTCATAGAATAACAGAAGTAGATAAGTATTGAGATAATACTTTAAGAACAAATTTAAGATACAACCTGATAATCATACACGTCTGTCCGAAATCATTACACTCAAAATTCTCGCCACGCCAGTGAGCATAGCTACGATAAACGATAGGTTCCATAACTAAGATATGCAACTCTATAATAACGTCATCTAGAATCCTCGCCACGCCAACCGGTATGGCTGTGAGAAACTCTAAATTCATAACTAAGATATGTACATCCGAAGTCAGGTTCCTACGTTTCCGTCACGACAGCTAATGTGGCTGGATAAACTCTAGGCTCCATAACCAAAGTAGACATTTTACCATTCTCACTGTCCTTATCAACATATGTCATCAGATGATACCGTAAATTTTAGTCCATAAAGTTTATCTTGATATGAAATCAAACTCAACAACGATACCAAGAATTAAGTTTAACAACTAATCAACAAGAACCAAATTCGATAACAACAAGTGAGAACGGACAGAAGAAGGGAAAAAGATTTAAATTAGAAATTATAATGAGATTCTTAAGGGTCATCCCAGGAATCTCTCAAATAATTTGTGATTGAGTATCCTCTCTCATCCTAGTATCCTATGTCCTATATCTTATCGTAGGCACGCAGTAGTACAACTAAGACGTCGCACTGCCACGACATCGCACTATTTGCGAAGCCTAACCTGCATGGGCCACCACTAAAAATGTGTCACGACCCGCACACGGAATTTGGGCACGAGTGCGTGGGTATGTCTAGCCTATGCCGCAACATCGGGGGTAGAACGCTGTCTAGGTCAATACTCTATCTAATCAATCTCACACGAATATCCAACTCCATAAGGAGACACATATATTATAATATAATATAGAATACTCAATCACAGAAACTAGAGCACGATAAGATATCGAAGAAAATAAATAAAATACAAGACAAGTCTAAACAACAATAAATAGTCTAACCTGCAATCAATAACATCCATATCTCCAAGTATGCTGGAAAGAAGTCCTCTATGTCACAGTCTGGAAAATTATTTCTAGTCAGGATGGAACGAAGTACAAGCACTAACAACAGTTCCACATATATTGACAAAATCTATAATACAGTGTAAATAAATACAAGATGAATGTAACTGCTAGAAATAAGAAATACTGGCGAGCATGAATATACTGGGAATATAAATACTGGAGCATATGTCATCATTAATGGTATAACTAGCAATGAACAAGAATACAAGTGCATGCTAGAACAATAAACTGGAATATAAGTGAATGCTAGAGCAATAACTAGAATATAGAGAAATGCTAGATCAATAAACTAGAGATACATGTATATACTATCTAGCTAAGTGTGTGAAATATCAGCATATCATGTGATCGGCTTGGGACTGATCAGGCTTGCTATGTATGATTAGCTATGATTCATGTAAGGTCAGGCTAACCATCCGGATAGCTATTATGCTAGCAATAGTCAGGCTAATCATACATAACAGGATATGAGGCATGTAATGGTCAGGCTGCACTAATGTGAGGTATGGGTGAGCTATGATGCAAGTAAAGTTGGGTATGATCACATAAGCTACTAATATTTCCCCGTTTCCCAGCTAGCACGATGGATCCCAATCACGACTCCTCGTGACAGGTCTCGATGATGCCAACTCGTGTAAACAACAGTGTCAGAATCATGTACGCTATACAACTAGAATTATAGAGATAATCAACATAATGAAAACTGTCAGAGAATGTACTCGCCTGGGTCCTGCTGCTGGCAATACCAATATCCTGTTTCCGAGATCTTATCTGAAATATCCAACAGTCCTATAGACATTATTATAATACAATATTGTATCAGACATCACACTAACATACACAAAATTATAAATACTCTGAACTCAGGGACTACGCTACGTATGACACTGGTCAACTAGGGTCAAGTGTGCGTCTAATTGCACGAGTTTAGCGTCTGTAATTACTATGCAAGATCAGACAGTCGACTCACAAGTCTTAGGGTCGCATGGTCAACTATAAATACGGGGTATCCGTAATTTACACTAGGGTCTCATAGTACATATATAAATATATATATACTAGTATAGTATTTAATTGCTACACAGTATATACACATACTAAATATACATATATAGATATATCAAATTAAATAATATATACGTACTAAATACATATATATATATATATATATATATATATATATATATATATATATACATATATATATATTATATATATATATACCAAATTGAATGCTATACGCATACGCGTATGTATACGTATACGTATACGAGATTGGGTTTAATTTTAAACCTGTGCGCGTGCACAAGATCGACGATGACGATGATGAAGGTGATGATGATGATGATTATGGAGGTAATGATGATGATGAATGTGATCGTGGCAGGGCTATTGGAGTTGGAGCTCGGAGAGGAGGAGTAGTGGAAGAGAACAGCGAGGGGGAGGAGAGGCGAACGGTGGTGGTGGCTGGGATGATTGGCAGTCGGTGGTAGAGAGTCGACGAGGAGGAAGGGGATGGCAGGTCGTGCTCAGGCGGAGCGGTGGAGGACTCCGGCGTGATAGGCTTGGCTCGGGATGGAGAGGTGTAGGCGGAGAGGCCGACGGTTGCTCGTCAATGGTGAAGGAGGATGGTTGCAGACGGTTTAGTCCAGCGTTCAGGCGATCTCCGATCGGGTACAACGGTGAGCAGCGGGTCCAGCGACTCGGGGCAGTCGGTTCAGCAGGGTGGAGGAGGTCGGGAACGGGTCAGCGTGATGGTAGCGGTGCACAACATGCTCGGGGTTGTTGGCCGACAAAGGGTGTTCACAGTGGGGGACTGTGGGTCAGGCGGGGGAGAAGTCGGTGGGCTCCAATTGTGTCTACTCTAGTCGTCGGGGTCGAGGATGACCGGGGCGGTTGCTCGGGTCGACGGTCGACGGGGTGGCTCCGGATCGGCTGGACAGGAAGGGGTGGCCGGACGGGTTGGCGAGGTGGGGAGGAAGGAGATGAACAGGAAATGGGAGGTTTAGAGTTAGGGTTTTTGTGTGGGGTTTTGATGTAGATGGAGGTGATGATAATTAATGGAGAGGTGTTTGCATGTGGGGGATGATGATGATGGTAGCCTAGGATTTAGGGCCGGCCAAGTACACATTGGGATGGGGTTGCATTGGGAGAGGGGTTAGGATATATATATATATATATATATATATATATATATATATATATATATATATATAATGGTAAGGATGTTGTGTGGTGAGGATGGCTCCATTTAAAATGGAAGGCCTAGATTAAACATGAAGGATGGTGTACAACCAAAAAGAGGGGAGAGGAGAGAGGAGAGAGGAAGAGGGTTGAACGGTCAAAGGGGAGAGGGTTAATTTCTTCATGGGTCTTGACCAATAGGATGGTGACACATCATTGCACTTTTGCAAATAAGCCCTCAACAATTAAAAAATTGCACAGAAGTGGGTTTTAGGATTTAATGAGGGAAAATACCATATTTGGTGTAATGTAGTGGCTATAAAGGATGTTTGGGGCTTAGTATGAAGCTTGAGGGTGTAAATGGGAGTTTGGTTTGGTTTGGTGTTGGGTCTAGTTTTTTGTCAAGTTGGGTCCTTACACTAATTTAATTAAAATTAATGCAATAGGTTTTCTAAAATTAATTGGAAGTACATGGGATTAAAATTAGGTGGGACACAAGTGTCATGGACATAGAAGACTCAGAATAGAATATTATCATAATTTGGATTGCATAAAATGGGTCAAGATTGTGTCTCCAATTTCGATTAGAACGCACAAAGATAGAAAGTTAGATTTATATCAAATTAAATATAGTCGTTTGCGACGAATGTTGTGCGACTAAAATGAAGCACAAGAGAGCATATTTATAAGTTACACAAGGGTCAGAATGGAATGCGGGCATGTCTAGGACAAGGTTGTGAAATTTGTTGGAAGGCAATAGCTAGGGTAGCGCCCCAAATATCGAAGCAACGGTAAGGCACAACAATTAAATAAAATTACAATAATTAATTATAACCCTAAATAATTAATCCTGAAAATTACAAATTAAATCTATAACACTATATTTTGGTCAGGGTTCCATCTAGTGGGCATCTAGGTCTAGTCTACTAACTCATACATTAAAGAACACTATACAATATAATATATATGTATGCACATATCATGCCATTATTTAAAATAAATACACACAATACCTATAATATATAAAATGACAAAAATTCTCCTATTTTTAGGATGTGGTAGTGACAGAACTCGATCTGATAAACCCCTTATCCTGCAATTCATCCACCTGCTTCTTCAGCTCGACCAGCTCGCTGTTGTTTACTCTATAGACATGTTGCAAAATTAGTCCTGCACCTGACACCAAGTTTATAGAGAATTCAATATCTCGATCTGGCGGCAATCTTGGTAATTCCTCAGAAAATACATCCAAGAACTCTGCTATCAATGGATGCGACAACTCCTTGTCTTCCACCATAGCTCCATAAATAATGACTTCTCCCAGTTCTGCAGCTCCTCTAGCAAACTCGAACTCTGGCTCTCCCGGCGAACCAAACAAAACTCTACCTCCTCTATAATCTATGCTAGCACGGTGCCTACTCAACCAATCTATCCCGAGTATAATATTGTAGCTCGGAAGTGGCATTACAAATAGACACACACTTAACTCCTGGCCTCCTAGAGTAACTCTCCGATCCTTGCAAATATTATTAACCAGGATAATGCCTCCACCGGTCATGACCTTGCAAGTCCTAAGCAAAGACTCAGCTATCAAACCATGCTTCAGAGCAAAAAAATAGATACAAAACTATGGGAAGCACCACTATCAAATAAAGCTAAAGCTGGAATAGAATCAAGAAGAATAGAACCTACGATGACATCTCTTGTGGGTTCGTCCTCCTCGACGGTCATAGCAAATGCTCATCCCTGATGCACACCTCCCTGCTATTGATGTTGGACATAATATTGCTGCTGTATCGAAAGCGGTCGCCTCGGCTGTACTGCAGGTGGTCTCGTCTGTGCCCTAGGAGCTAAAGCTGCTCCCTGAACTACACGATGAGGATTGGAAGGACACTCTCTCAGCTGATGCCCTTCAGTACTATAATACAAACAATCTCCTAGCCTCCTCCTGCAAACTTCCCAGATATGACCGGGCTTCTTGCAATAGTGGTAGGAAGGTTATTGTAACTGTCTCTGCTATTGTTGTGCCTGGTAAAATGGTGCCCTAGCTGGAGTCTGGTGCTGCTGTGGCTGCTGGAAAGGCCTGGACTGGAAATGAGGATGTTTGGCAGATACTGCACTGATGTTTGCCCCTAGAAAAGAATTATGATCTCTCTTGGGCTTCAAACCCAACTACCACTCAACCTTGCGTACCTCCACAAGTATCTCCGAGTATGTATTATAAAAAGACAGAATTAGGATCTTCACTTCCTATTTTAGACCCTTATAGAAACGAATAGCCCGAACCTCTGGCTCTCTCACCAAATACTCTACAAATTGGCTCAACCTGTCAAACTCTGCAGTGTACTCCTCCACAGACATACTCCCCTGAATGAGACTCTCGAACTGCCTCCCCAAGTCTAACCTATCTGCCCGAGCGAAGAACTTTTTCTTGAAGAGGTCCTTGAATATCTTCCAAGATTGTCCTGCGTCAACAAGAATCGGCTCATTCTTGAACTAAGTACGGGCGACGTTGAACAGTTAAAGTCCTACCGCCTCAACCTTCAGATCCTCAGAAAGATGGGACATCCTCATAAGACGCTCAATGTTCTTGAGCCAATCATCAGCATAGACGATGCCCTCCGTCCCCTTGAAGACCTTAGGCTCCAACTTCTTGAAGTCCTGAATGTTGCCTGACCGAAGCTGAGAAACTTGAGGAACAACCTGCTGCTGGAACAAAACTTCTCTCTCTACTACGGCATGAGCAAGCTGATGAGCACTCTCGATGACCTGCCATAAAATATCGGTCTGCCTCTGATGTGCCTCAGACTGAGCCCTTTGTGCCTCGAGCATCTTACGAAATAGTGTAAACATCTGTGTCGCCTCTGCTGGTATAAAAGGTGGATGTGGAAGCCCCTCAGATACAGCTGGCATAGTCCTCTGAGTATGTGGTGGACCTCCAAAAGCAGCTGACACTCCAATCACCAAAGAAGTGACTGGTGCAGGCCCTCGGGACATTACAGACCTCTCAGAAGCTGCTCTCCCCTGCTATGATCTAGTCTTAGGCGGCATCCTGAGACAAAGAGAAAGAAAGAATCAATATGGCACATGATGTAAGACACTCAAGGAAAGGACAATTTAAAGATCAAGTATCAATATCAAAGGAGAATAGTTGAATGAATAAAAAGAATTTTTCCTAGATGTGATTGAGTATTCTCAGTCTATAGCCTATATCCTATATCATGACACAGGCTCGTAATAGTACTCAATTCAGAGCACCACTACGAATTATACTGATTGCGACATCGAATAGACCTACATGGGCCACCACTAAAAATGTGTCACGACCCGCACCCGATGTAGGGATGCAAGTCGGAAACAACGCCCAGCCTACGCCGCTGAATGGGCGGTAGAACGCTGTCTGGGTAATTTATCTAGCAATATAATGAACCACCAACAATAACAATATACTCAATCACATATCTAAGATGGAAATGAGCACGAATATGATAAAGAATAGAATAGTCATATACAACTAATGAGTCTAAAATAATAACATCAATGAGTCTGAAAGAATACTACAAAAATAAGCTGGAGACAAATCCAGTACAAGAATACTAAGAAGCTACTAAACTTGGTCATCTGCCTCCGTTAGGACAAGTCCCTCCTAAGCCAGGGTCTCTGACTCTAAACCCACAACATCTTGAGGTCCATAATGTGTAGGGTACCATTCCTCAGTGTCATCTAGAAAAATATATCCAGTCAGGAAAGGAGTAGAGTACATCTCTAACAACAGTTCTAATCAATGATAAAAACTATATAACAGCAAATAGATGTGAATATATAAGATGCACAATAGATACCAGAGATATAAAATAAGAAAATACTGGAATAATACAATAATGAGCAATATGACAATAAATAAGAATACTAATGACTAAGTGTGTGAGTACTAGCTTTAACATGTGATCGGCTTGGGAATATGATACAAGATTTATGGCCTGGATAATCATACATGTGGTATATGATTAATACTATTCAATGAACAAGACTTGATACATGGAGGGTATGATCACATATCTACACTACATACTCCCTAACCTCGACTGGTATAGTGGATCCAACCATGGTACGCTATGGCACGGGATTCCCAAGAAGATAGCGACTCTTCCCAAGAATCAGTGTATGTACATATACAAGATAATCAATGAAATAAGGCTTGCACAAGATACACCATATACCAAGAAATAGCATCTCAAGACGAGATTTGGATATACCTTGAGATGCTATTTCTTGGTATATGGTGTATCTTGTGCAAGCCTTATTTCATTGATTATCTTGTATATGTACATACACTGATTCTTGGGAAGAGTCGCTATCTTCTTGGGAATCCCGTGCCATAGCATACCATGGTTGGATCCACTATACCAGTCGAGGTTAGGGAGTATGTAGTGTAGATATGTGATCATACCCTCCATGTATCAAGTCTTGTTCATTGAATAGTATTAATCATATACCACATGTATGATTATCCAGGCCATAAATCTTGTATCATATTCCCAAGCCGATCACATGTTAAAGCTAGTACTCACACACTTAGTCATTAGTATGTACATATAGTGGATCCAACCATGGTACGCTATGGCACGGGATTCCCAAGAAGATAGCGACTCTTCCCAAGAATCAGTGTATGTACATATACAAGATAATCAATGAAATAAGGCTTGCACAAGATACACCATATACCAAGAAATAGCATCTCAAGACGAGATTTGGATATACCAATCCGTGTAACCATCGTGTCAAGAAATATGGATATCTATACTAGATACAATGAACATAGATGATATCATAAATGAGAAACTATCAGAAAATGTACTCGCCTGAAGTTCAAAGAATAGTCTCACAGATGCCTGATACGATGTCTCAAAGGCCTAGATATTGAATATAACATCAATACAAGGTTTTTGAAAGAAAATAAGTTAAACTAGTCAACTTCTAGGTCAACAAGCCATCTCTAAGTCAAAAGTCAAACTATAGTCAAATATGGTCAAACTATGGTCAACTATGGTCAAACTATGGTCAAATATGTCAAACTACCTATTTTTAGGTTGCAAGGGTCTATCTCAAAGATATTGGTTTCAAACACTAGAGTCTAGGTCATAAAAGCTATATCTTAGGATACTAGGATACCGTATCTCATGATACGTAAAACAATAGGTAAAGCATCACATATATATATGTCAAACAATATTATTATATATATAAATCCTAATTATAACATTAAATGGATACCTTGGTTTCGAACCAACTTGGTATCACAACACTAAACCATAATCTTGATACCCAAACCCAATACCTTGGGTATCCTAAAATACCTTGATACTTACCTTGGTATCTCAAGGTAATATCCAATACCTTGTTTATACTAACTACCCAATAATAAATATATGCTAACAACTAAATATTATAATTATAGTATACAAAACACAATTAGCAATTAGGAACGTATTTAAATATATATTAATACCATATATATACATATATATAAATATTATAATTAAATATATAATAACTATTCAAAATCGCAGATTTGTCGCTAAAGACCCCTGCTAACCGTCGCTACTTCTGTTGTTTTTGCGACAAAATCCTACTGCTGTCGATGTTTCTGAATTGCTGTTGTCGCTGTTGCTGCACTGCTGTCGCTGTTGCTGCTGCATCCATCACTACTGTTGTTGCTGTTGCTATTGCTGCTGCGGTTGCTGTTGCTATTTCCGCTGCTGCTGTCACTATAGCTGCTTCGACTGCTGTGCTATATTGTTGCTGCTGTTATCGTGACAAAGAACTGTCACTAAAGCTGCTGATGCAAATTCCCCTCTCTTATATTTATATAAATATATATAATACAATATATATATACATATACTAATATATATAACACAACTAATAAAATATATACACACATACTCCTCCACATACATATATATATGTACATAATAACTACATATGACATAACATACATATATATATAAATATATATATATATATAGTATCATATATATAACAACACATATACGTATACGTATATATAATCATACAATAATATGTATACATATATCATATAAGTATATATATATATATATATATATATATATATATATATATATATATATATATATATATATATATATACACACACACACACACACACTACAATATTAAATAGCTCTTACATATGTAGAATAATAGCTACATAAATATATATATACACATAGGTAAAATAGATACATAGATCTATGACACATCAATACATAAATATATATACACAACAATATATATATATATACATACATATAATTACACATCCGGATTATACCCCTTGGGGCCTCTCATGAAGAAATAATTAAGGAGGGAAGCTTCAAGTCTAAAAGTTTAGTTAAATTAATTATCCTCCTAATCAATGGGCTTTCTAAATGGGCTCAATTCTAACAATTAATACATGTTGGTCCATGAGACTAAACTAAACTAGTTAGGTCCACTAACACAAGTCCAAAATAAATAACTAACATCTAACAATAATTAAATAATACAACAATAATTATTTACCAAGCATAATATTTAATTAATTATGAAATTACTAAAATACCCTTTCCTAGAAAATGTGGTAGTGACATACCGGCTCCCCGACACAGAGCTTGTAGTGCTCTCAGCCTGAGTACTAGTGATGCTCTCATTTGCATATCACATAACTGGTTACATAGCTTGCCCTGAGGATCTATTTTTATATACTGTATTTTATTTGGCTTGAGTTATTCTTGTACCTTGCTGTCCCCTGAGGACCTGGATCCGGATTATGTCCCCAGGTATAGCAGAAGAGGAATACCCCGAGATATAAGTGACAAGAGCTGACGCTGGAGCATTATTAGCACTAGAGGACGAGGTTGTGCCAGATGATTTCTCCTAAGTATTCTATTTTATACTCAGTTATTTCTGTTTCCAGTTATTCTATATCTTGACTCTTGGATTATTGTATTAACTTATTATCAGATTGTTTTTTCGAGACACTTTTTATTTGAACTTATTGATGGACTAATTTTTTTTACCTTGATTAGTCTATCATATTGAATTATGTTTACTTTATGTGGATGAGATTAGAATTAGACTGTGACATGTATCTTAGACCATTGTATTTGTTTTACAGCTTAAGTACACTCTAACAGGTCCATTAAATTGGGTTTGCCTATTGGAGTTGTGCTGCTGGCCATTGCCACGTGGCTAGTCCCTTGGTATTTTGGGACTGGGGCGTGACAAGTTTTTCCATCATCGCATCTGATAGTTAAAGAAACAAAGCAATCGCGCAGATTGAACTTCCACCGCTACTCTTCCCCAGACTTTGTTTCATTGCTTGTACCTAGTGTTCCTTCCTATAAGGATTTTTTGTACTCCCAGGGCAATAATCAAAAGTTTTTCTTTGTTGCAATAAAAAGTTAGCAAATGCTTTTTTTTTCTTAAAAAAGAAAAAAACAAGATGGTGACTCTACTGAGGAATGCCTTCTATACCGACGAGAAGGTAGTGGCACAATCGACTTTATGTTGAAGGGAATTACTCAAACGACACTGGTCGTCGAATTCGACCAATAAACGTTCGAGAACATGCTCTTCGAGGGACGCTCAAGTCCTTCACCAGTGCGAAGCCAAAGGAAGTTCAAAGAACATGGCTTCCCAATCCGTAATTCTCTTACCCAACGTCACCAATGACAAGGGCATGGTTGTATTATTGGACGCCATAGAATATCAAATTGTTATCGATGCTACTCGAAAGCTTTTGGTACATAACTCCATGGACACCATCCTTGGTTGCGCCAGTGTGCCCGCCAAGAAGTTGTGACATCCTCACTATAAAATTAGTACAAGTAAAAATGAATTCGACAGAGGAATGCATTACGATGTCAAAAATCCTATTGCCAAGGACTCGGCTAAGAACATGTTGCTTAGTGCATCGTGCAAGAAAAAAATAGTATTGTAAACCACTCTATTCACAAGCAAAAAATTCTATGCATGAGACAAAATACTAGCCTCAACAATTAAATCTCATATGTAGATGAATCCATACGTGGAGATTTTGGAGATAGAGATATTTCTCTAAACCTTGAAAAAGATGCCTACTGTGTGTCACAATGTCTTGGACTGCATGCATAGAGATGGAAGGCTGATCGAACTATACGCACCCAAGCCACTGACTCTCTGCACATAAAACAACAACAGACTCTACTCAAGCTGTTCTGCGATGGTAAACTGTATCGGTTGAATCTATGCGCTAGCAGTCTTCATGTTGTTAGGGTTATATACTAAAAGCATTACTTTGTGTTAACTATATTTCCTTATTTTTGAATGAGAATCATATAGGAAAATATTTGCATATTGTATTTATTATAATATTAATGCAAGTGTCTATTATTCTATATATAGATAATATGGTATATGGTGTCACACAGAAGTTCATATTATCAGTTTTCTGTAGAATATATAAATAGTTCACAACATAGATGGATTTGAACAAACCATTGGTAAGGTTATAATATAATCTGGTTTTAGTCTATCTTGACTATAGATTTACACTAGTACACTTTGTCTGTATTGAACATGACCACTTGAGGTTGTTCACTTTTTACTAACTATATAAGAGAACAAACACCCCAGTTATTATGGATGATTGATCTCTTAATATGGATATAATAATTGACATATATATGCAGTGTATATTACGTTGACTCATAATAGAGTGAGATTCATTATGGATTAATAACCTCTATGAATTGGTTAATAGCATTGTGTGTATGATGGTCTGTTATTTATAAAAGAAATACATGTCCCGATACATCGAGTTGATGATGTCCCCTTATGAAACTCATAAGGATTTTTATATAAACCATGCATGTGGATTATATCCGACATGACAAATAAATTTGAGTGGTACTACTTAAGGATAAAAGATGTCGATCAATATAGTTGTCATTAACTTGATTTTATCGACTGATATTCGATATCTTAACATGGGGAGACAAACATGCATATAATAAGAAGGACCCATAAATATAATTTGGGATTAGGAAGGTAGTGCAACAATAGCTCTTTAGTGGACCGAGCTATTGTTAACGGGCTTGGGTTGTGTGTTCGGGCTTAACATGGGATACCCAGATCCATCATGAGAACTAACCCTAATTTCTTCTTATGGTCCTTACCGTAGCCTATATGTATTCACAATTCTTTGGCCATCATAATGTATCAGAAGCGAACAACTTTCTCTAAATTCGTTTTTCACGTAAGGAGAGAAAGGGTCGGCCAAGGAGAAGAAAAGTTTGAAAGATCGTCGTCCACACGACGTCCAATTCGAGGAAGGAATACCTGCAGAAGATCTTGAGGTCATTGGTTGATCAAGTTTTCTGGAGATCTTCCTCTACTTCTCATCACTTCAGGTATAATTTGTGAACCCTACTTTCCGCCTTTGAAGGGTTAGATCATGTATTAAACCTGTTAATATTTTATCAATCGATATACACACCAATATTATATATATATATATATATATATATATATATATATATATATATATATATATATATATATATATATATTGGTTTGTAGTTGGCGGCCGAGAAATGGGACACAAGGTCAGGATTGGAGATGGGGAGGCCGACCTATTGAG
Source organism: Iris macrosiphon (assembly GCA_036927795.1). Lineage (NCBI taxonomy): Eukaryota > Viridiplantae > Streptophyta > Magnoliopsida > Asparagales > Iridaceae > Iris > Iris macrosiphon. Next base: position 109,459,472 of record JAYESA010000018.1, read on the forward strand.
GGAGATTGTTTGGGTTTGTTATGGAGGAGTTAGTTAGGGTTTTGGATAGAGAGTATATATATATATATATATATATATATATATATATATATATATATATATATATATATATATATATATATATATATATGGGTTTGTAGTTGGCGGCCAAGAAATGGGACACAAGGTCAGGTTTGGAGATGGGGAGGCCGACATATTGAGGGAGATTGTTTGGGTTTGTTATGGAGGAGTTAGTTATGATTTTTGATAGAGAGTATACATATATATATATATATATATATATATATATATATATATATATATATATATATATATATATATAATGTTTATGTATTTGAAATATAGGGCTAGGATTTAATTAGGCTTAATATTACATGTATGGGTTAGAATTTAATCATAGGGGCTGGCATTTAATTAATATAGGATTTAAATATAATATATAGATGGAAAGTGCATAAGATTTGATTCTAAAATAGGAATATGCTGGATTTAAATTCAATTGGTTTAAATAATAAGATTTTGTGTACGAAAAATAGGTGTTTGGTGTATTGTAGAGTAGGGGATGGATGTGGGACATTTTTCATGAGTCATAAAAACTGGTTCAGGGGTTCGGGTTGGGTGGTTGTGCTCGATTGAGTGCGATAGTACAAAAGATGTCACATAAGACTACGAAATGAGTCAATATGGTTTATAATTTTTATGGAGCATGCGGTGACTCAAATAAATAAGACACCATTGTCATAACATAGTAGATCCAGTTATATTAGTGAATATAAAAATTGGCCAAAAGAATTGAGTTGGTGTTGCGTATTAAAATCGCTCGCAACAGAAAAAGGTGTTTAAGTGTTATTTTCCCTTGAATTGTGTCACGAAAGTTGTGCGACCAAAATGAAGCATGAGAATGCGAATTTGTGAGTGACAGTCATGACATGAGCCTAAATTGGCTCGTCTAAGTCTAGCATGAAAAGTTGGTTGGAAGGTAAAGGCTAGTATTTTACTCAAGATTTTAAGATCATGGTGGTTGGTTTCTAAAGTTCAAAAAATATCTAATAAATATTTTAATTAATAAATAAATCTTTTTAATATAAAATAAACAAAATTTTTATTTATTTTGAAATACCAAGAATAACCCTATATAAAAATCAGAGTGCTTACAGAACTTGTGAAAGAACTTACGAAAGAACAAAAGGTTATATAGTTTGGAAAAACTTATGAAAGAACTGCAGGATGCTGAGGCTCTTATTAGGAAGAATGGTCATATTTATGTGGATGAAAAGGTTTATACTTCTAAGCTGAAAGACAGTAAGAAGAAGAGTAATATTCAGAAATAAACAAATTCAGCAAAGAAGGGAATGAGACCTCAAGGCGCTGTAAAAAAGCTGAAAGACAAGTATTTCAAGTGCAAAGGGTCAGGACATTGGAAGAGTGATTGTCCACTTCTCAAATAAGGGAACAAAGAAGTATATTTCATTTAATAGTAGTTGAAACATGTTTAGCGGTGTTATCTACCGGCATCTAGTGTGTAGATACAAGAGCCATTAATTATGTCTGCAATTTATTTTAGGGGTTCTAGGAAACCAGACGTCTTAGTGATGGCGAGATATACTTTTTATGGGTGACGCCACAAAAGTAGCGACTGTTGTAATAGGAGATATTATTTTATCTTTTGGTAGAAATAAGTCTTTGACATTGGGAGATTGTCTTTATGCACCTTCACTTATAAGGAATTTAATTTCTGTTTTTATGCTAGTTAAGGATGGATATTCAGTTTATTTTAATAAAAATATCGTTATTATAAAAAATAAGCATTTTATCTATTCTGGTTCATTAGTTAATAATTTGTATGCCATTAATCCTATTTCTTCCACAATGCAACTTATGAAAATGAATAATACGTCTTCTAACTTAAATAAGAGAAAAAATTTCTTGTATGAACCAAACATATCTTTGGCATTTGCGGTTGGGGTATATTAATCTAAGAAGGCTTCAAAGACTGGTGAAAGATGGACCTTTGGGTTCATTAGAAATGGAGGCACTTTTAGTCTATGAATCCTGCTTGAAAGGTAAAATGACCAAAAGATCTTTCACGACAAAGGTGTATAGGTCCAAAGATATGTTGGTATTGGTTCATTCTAATTTGTGTGAGCTGATAACTATCTAGTCTATAGGTGACTTTGAATATTTTGTCACATTCATGGAAGATTATTCAAGGTATGGATACATTTATTTGATGAGCCAAAAGTCTGAGTACTTTGAGAAATTCAAAGAGTACAAGGCTAAAACAGAGAAACGTCATAGAAAATATATCAAGTCATTACTTTCAGATCATGGTGGCGAGTACGACATTGGAGAGTTTAGGAATTATTTATCAGAGGCTGGTATTACATCCCAATTGACTGTACCTGAAACACCAAAATAGAATGGGGTAGTAGAAAGAAGGAATAGAACTCTTATGAAGATTATTAAATCAATGATGAGTTATTCAGATTTACCAGATTTGTTTTAGGGATATGTCTTAGAGAATGCAGCTTATATTTTGAACTTGGTATCTTCTAAGTCAGTACCTACCCACAGAGCTGTGGACCGGGTGTAAGCCTAGTCTAAAGCATGTTCATATTTGAGATAGTCCAGTACATGTGCTGAATGGGAAAGAATATAAGTTAGAATCTAGTACAAAAGTACTCTTGTTTGTAGGCTATCCAAGAGAAATGAAAGGAGGTTTATTTTATAATCCTAAGGATCAGAAGGTCATTATTAGAACCAATGTCTAATTCATAGAGGAAGACTATGTGCTGAACCATAAACCCATAAGTAGAGTTATTCTAGAAGAACTGAGAGGTGAGACACCAAATAATTTAGTACCAATAGTACAACAGGATAAACCCCAAGTAATTGCACAACATGTCATGAATATTACACCACAACCAACAGTGCCTCATTGTAGTGGAAGGATTATGGTACACCTCATTGTAGTGGAAGGATTATGGTACAACCTGACATATTCATGTTCTTAGGAGAGTCATCAGACTTTGTCCCTGAGGAACAAGATTCTGATCCCTGTACCTATAATGAAGCACTCCAAGATAAAGATATAGAATCTTGACAAAAAGCAATTATATCTGAAATAGAATCTATAAATTCTAATCAGGTATGGGAGTTTATAAAACCACTCATTGGTGTAAATGTCATTGGATGCAAGTGGGTCTATAAGAGAAAAAAAGGACCAAGCAATAAGGTTGAAACCTTTAAAGCTTGCGAAAGGTTTTACTCAGAAAGAGGGTATTGATTGTGAGGAAATTTTTTTGCTGGTAGCCATGCTTAAGTCTATCCGAATTCTTTTATCTATTGCAGCTCATCTCGATTATAATATTTGGCAAATGGATGTCAAGAAAGCTTTCCTTAATGAAAATCTTGAGAAAAATATCTATATGAAGCAACCAGATGGGTTCATTGAAAAGAGCCAAGAGTATCTTGTTTGTAAGCTCAAGAAGTCCATTTATGGACTTAAGCAAGCTTATAGATCTTAGAACATCCATTTTGATTAGGTGATAAAACTGTACGAATTTGATCAATGTTCGGATGAATCATGTGTATACAAAAAGTATGACGGAAATGTGCTTATATTCCTAGTAGTTTACGTGGATGACATCTTGCTCATTGGAAACAATGTGAAAGTGTTATCTAATGTAAGGATATGGTTATCCAAATAGTTTTATATGGAGGACATGGGAGAAGTAGGTAACATCCTTGGGATCAAAGTTCTACAAGATCGCAAGAAAATGATGTTGGACTTATTCCAAGCTACCTATATCGATGTATACTGACTTGTTTTAACATGCAAAATTCTAAAAAAAGGTTTCTTACCTTTTAGGCATGGAATTGCTCTATCAGAGATGAAGTATCCGAGGATACCTAAAGAGATAGAGGACATAAAACCGGTTCCTTATGCTTCAGCAGTAGAAAGCTTAATGTATGCAATGCTATGTACGAGACTAGACATCTAGTTTGTCGTTGGCATGGTTAGCAGATATCCGTCTAACCTATAACAAGATCACTTAACGGTGGTAAAGCATATTTTGAAGTACCTAAAAAGGACAAAAGATTATATGATGGTTTACCATATAGATAGTTTAGTACCCATGGGACATACTATAAAACTGTCACGCCCCAGTCCCAAAAGGTAAGGAACTAGGCCACGTGGCATTGGCCAGCTGACACGTTACTAAGGGGTTTAATCCAATTTAATGGACCCAAAGGAAGGTGCTACGCTATCCTAAAATATTATAAGTCTAATACAGGTAAATCTATCTCATCCACAGAAATGTCAGGAAATAGTGCTGAATATATATATAATGCTGAGTCTGAAAATGTCATAGTACACAACTTGTGGGAACAAACCCACTACAAAAGATAATAATAGTGCCAAAATAAGATAGACTAAAGTATCGTCTATCTAAGAAAACAGCTCTATCTCCAGGTGAACCAGCTTCCAGGATCAGGTAGATTCTGATGGTGTCTCCTCTAGTTCTTCCTCTGTGGCATGCCTAGTCTCCTGTCCTGGACCATACACCGTGGGGTAGTAGGCCTCGTCTAAATTTGGAAGGAAACCAGGTCCTCAGTGGGACATAACAAGATACAGAAAAATAACATGCCAGGTATGTAAATACTGAATAAATAAATAAATACAGGGTGCTAACCATCTATGTGAATGCAAGTAAAGACCTCGTAGTACGCATGAGAAAGTGTAGGCCAGACATATGCTGACTTAATTCACCAATCATGTTGACTGGCTAGTATATGTGTTATATGCCCCCAGACGCATGGGCACTCTACAATCGTCCATCTCCGAGGAGTATGGAACGAAGGTAAAACATACAAGGAGGGAGTGTCCCATACGACTACTAGTTATCTTTTCCGCCCAATGTAACTAATGCCAAGTCGTAATTGTTCCTGAGTTCTCCTGATTTTAAGTTAAGCCGTGATGCGTGTCACACGTACTGGTAGCTAATCAAATACGCAGCTCGCATTCCAATATGTATTGCAACCATGTTACGTGTTCCCGTGATAGGGTCTAGGAGGATATTAGAATACCCTCTTAGTTGTTGGTAAGTCTGTAAAGACTAAGTTTATTTATACTTTGTGTCAACGTATCAGCTGACTGTACCTAAGGCAATCTCAGGTACTTACAGTCATATGAAATTCAGAAAAAAATAGCATATAACAGTATTTGCATTTAAATAGTAACTTGGCAAGGTATACTTGCCTACTTCCTGATTGTGTTGGAAACCTGGTCTCACAGTCAGTCCTGAGGGTTCTTGTGACAGGGGGTCACTGACTGTGCTGGAGATGTTTTCTGTTTAAGACGTACAGGTCTCGTAAATACCATTTAAATAAAAGGGTACATAATATAATAGCATATATATATATAGGTAAATATATATATATATATATATATATATATATATATATAATATATATAGCCATATATATAATATAGGGTACATATATATATATAGTATATATATATACCTATAGATATAGTATACATAGTATGTATATATATATATAGAATATATATAATAGGTATACATATATGTATATATATGTTTATATATATATAAAGGAAAGGAAAATACAGGAAAAAGATACATATATATATATATATATATATATATATATATATATATATATATATATATATATATATATATATATATATTATATATATTTATATGATATAATAATAATATATATATACATATATAAGTCATATATATATATATATATATATATACATAAAAAAATAAGAAGGTATACATATATATACATATAATATATATATACATATATAAGTAATATATACATATATAGATATATATAGATATATATATTTACATATATATATATATAAAAGAAGAGAAAAATGCAGGAATTAAATATATAGATAGATATATATATATACTTACATATATACATATATATAAAAGAAAGGAAAATACAGAAAAAAGATACATACATATATATATATATATATATATATATATATATATATATATATATATATATATATATATATATATATATATATATATATTATATATATAATATATATATATATTTATATGATATAATAATATATATATATTATATATAATAATATATATATACATATATAAGTCATATATATATATATATATATATATATATATATATATATATATATATATATATATATATATATATATATATATATATATATATATAAAAGAAGAGAAAAATGCAGGAATTAAATATATATAGATAGATATATATATATAGATATATATATATACTTACATATATACATATATATAAAAGAAAGGAAAATGCAGAAATGTAAATACATATATATAAAAGAAAAGAAAATGCATAAGGAATATATACATATATATTCATATATGTATATATATATAGGAAATAAAATAAGTA
>JAYESA010000018.1:110199382-110241882 GCA_036927795.1 Iris macrosiphon
GTATCCGGTTCAAACATAGTAGTTACCTGTAAGGGTTCCTCCCCTATTGAGCCAGTCTCACCGTCCCACGGTCCAATAATACCAGCTCCATGAGAACAAGAATCACTAGATATGCCCAAAACCGTAGAGTTAGTGTCGTCATCAGAATCCTCCTCCGGCTCCACAAGATTCACCACCGCTTGATTTACCGACTTACCTCCGTCGTGCATGCCCCAGGACCATCCTTTGTATGTTAACAACTACAAAAGGATCGCGAGTCACACTCAGTCCTTTGTGACTACTATTGATGGGATTCAGATCCCACAAACTACCGAAGAGGGACTCCAACATTCACTGGTTGGCGTGCCGCTATGGAAGAGGAGATACAGACGCTACGGAAGAACCGTACATAGGACTTGGTGGATTTGCTTTCTTGTAAAAAGGCGGTAGGTTGCAAATGGGTGTTCATAATCAAGGTAAAATCGGATGGCACTCTTGATCGCCTGAAGACTCATCTTATGGCAAAATGGTATTCTCAGACTTATGACATGAATTATTTTAAGATTTTCTCGCCCGTTCGGTGCGCCTGTGACTTGGGTCTTTTCTTCTCGTAGGAAGCCACCAGAGTGGACTCCTGTGACGATTTAATTTGCTTATGTCGGACCTCCTAATTCAACAAACTATTTTTGACTACCTCTATCGTGACAACTCCATCAGGTGCGGAGTTGCTTACTGATACCACCAACGTCTTCCAGCTTCCGACAGAGAACTCAAAAGCAGAAGGTTCTGAAGCTTCATCATCAATCATCATCTTTATCGTAGACAGTTGATCGATGATACATTAAATCTCGTTCAGATATTGTGCTACCGGGGCACCGTCCATGTACTTCGAGTTAGCGAGTTGGCAAATTGGGGAATAAAAAATGCCTTGTTGCCAGCTGTCTTTGCTTCGTACAACGAATGTAGCTTCTTCCACAATGCTTTTACCGAACTCTCCATGAACACGTGGTGAAAAACCAAAATTGTCTAGCTATTGGTGGATGAATCCAACGGCCTGCCGATCCAATCGTTTTCATTCATCAACAACTTTGTCCGATGGCTTGGCGTTGTCGCCCTCCAACGGACCTTGCAAGTCCATGCACCAGAGTAGATCCTCCATCATTGGCTTCCAAATTATCCAGTTTTCCCCTGTAAGGGTGATTCATAACGTGTGTTCATCTGCTCCGTAGATATAGTTGCACCTTCCCTCTCGTGAATCTGAAAGCTCTGATGCCAGATGTTGGGACCGATGTCGATATCGTGCTCCGATATCGTGTCTGAAACTGACCGTTAGCGGAAACTTAGATCAATCTACCTGAGATAACCAACCACCATCAAACGCAAGCACCAAGACAGATCAAACAACATATATGTTTGGTGACTACGTCACCTAGACAAATTTTAATTTTATATAACTCAGGTAAAATTATAAGATTGAATAAGAACAATGTTGAACATTTTCCCCAAAGGTTCAATTCCCTCACCGAACTCAAGAAGAAATAGAGAGATTACAATTGAAATCACTAACCCAATTCCGTAGCAATTTTCCTGATCGAGGATGACGACTCCACGAATAGATCTCTTCTTCCTTCTGTGTCAACGACGAGCCCTAAGAGCAAAGTGCGAAATTCTCTTACATTTTATGTGGACAAGTACCACTAAATCTTTCGTATGTGATCTACCTATGCCTTCACTCTACGTATATAAATAGGTTGAGAAACCATATTTTAGGTTATATAAAACTCTAAAATAGTCCAGCACCAATCATGGCCGTCCGCACAAAACCAATGGTCCTCATTAAAATCCAAAACTCGTCAGCCACCGACCGAACCAAACTAGGCCTTAGTTCGGTTTGGATCCTGCCAATGGTTATGGAATAAACCGACCTAACTCGGACAAAACCTTGTCCCAATCGAACTCGGTCCGAGTTATGTACAGTCTGGTCAGAACGGTCTCGACATCCAGATTGGACTCCAACACATACTGTGAGCTTCACTGATCATAGGCAATGATTGAGTCAAAGTTCAATTAAGATTCTACTTTTGGGAGGATCAAAATCCCTACTGTCAATCTTTTGTATCCACATAACATACTTCAATTCAACAATACCAAGAAAGGGAGGTAGATGAAAATAATAATATATACAAAGAAATAGAGGCTGATGTAATCAAATAACTAGTTTTTCTTTTCCCGAGACTGCGATCTAATCAAATAACAACAGCAGAAGATATACAATAGAATAAAACCAACAACAAAAAATACAATAGAACAATCAGGAGATTACATGTGAAAATATTATCAAGTTATAAGGAAAAAAAAAAAGATTGCATGTGAAACACTTACATATGCTATTGGTGCAAAGAAACTGGTGGCTTACTTTCTTCCTTGTGCTTCTTTTCCTCCTTATAGAGAGGTTCAGAAGCACATAGTCAAAAGTCTAATGCATATCTGCTTCAAGTCTCTGCAGCCTTGGAAGGTCAGAGTTTGCTTTATTCTTTCTCATTTAGTGATGTAAATTGCGTATTACCACACTTTCCAGGAATAAGGTCATAGGGGCCACTAGTAGGCGTCATGTTCCAATGTGAAGACATTGTTAACTTACAGAATTGGTGGAAAATGAGCGATGTTACAAAACATGCAGCCACAGACAAAATAAAAATCAAAGTCATAAAATAAACATAGATTTGTGGAGTATTACCATTCCCTCCCTTATGATGCACGGATACGGATACAACACGACAAAATAAGGACACAACGGCAGGAATACAACATCTATTTTGATATGCCATAGTGTATTTTATAGTGTCCATGAAGACGTGTCCGACACAACACAGCTCACATTTTTGACATGTTATTTGGTTAGGATATTGTACTTTTAAGGGTTTCTATTGTACATCCTTGTCGGAGAAACTTACTTTCAGCATCAAGTTACTGTGTTTTTTAAGGCATTTTTTACATTCCTAGAGGCAGTATTACTATCTTACTACAGGAACAAGTCAAGGAAATCATTTGGAAATTTGAATTACTAAATTTAAAGTAGGTTCTTATAAACAATGAACAAACATTTCTTTATGCCAAAACTACAAATTGTAAGAAACTTGGTTGAATAAAAATGTAAAATCATGTCCAAAGAATCCCATCAATTTTCAGACGCATACATAATCACAATAAACCCGTCGTCTCTGTTAAAGGAACTCTACTATTTAAAACCTGTGTGTTGTTACTCCATGAACTTGAAACTGCAGGAAGAGGAGGAGGTGACACCATGTACAGAAAGGGATTAACCGGCGGCACGACCTCTTCGTCCCCCTCCAGCATCCTCACCACGCTGCTCATCGAAGGCCTCGTCTCGGGCCGGTACTGGACGCACCACAGGGCTACTTTGCACATCGTCTCCACCTTCTCCCGGTTCTCCTCTTCGATACCGCAAACCGATACTATCCCCTCCAGCTCCTCCTGCTCGTACTTCTCCCACACCCATCTCGGGAACCACTGCTGGCTCTCGGCCTCCCCGAACTCGAGGTTCCTCCTCCTCCCCACGATCTCGAAGAGTAGCATCCCGAAGCTGTAGACGTCGATCTTGTGCGTCACGGGAAACGGCATCCACAGCTCCGGCGCAGCGTACCCGGGCGTCCCCCTCCCTCCGGTGATCGTAATGTGGGTGTTCTCTCTGTCGCAGAACTTCGCCAGCCCGAAGTCCGCGACCTTGGGACACAAGTTCGCGGCCAGCAGGACGTTACCGGGCTTGATGTCGTAATGCACAATCTTCTGCTGGCATTCCTCGTGGAGGTATCTGACTCCCTTTGCCGTCCCGATCGCGACCTCCCGTAGCTTCTCCCACGATATCTTCCGCCCCTCCTTCCCGAACAAGTAGCTCTCGAGTGATCCGTTCTCCATGTACTCGTACACCAGAGCCTTCACCGTTTCATCGAAGCAGAATCCGTAGAGCTTGACCAAGTTGATGTGGTAAGTTCTCCCTATCGTGCCGACTTCCGCCATGAACTGCTCCCCGGCCCTCTTGTCTAGAGTTCCGCGAAGAACCTTCACTGCGACCTGCACGCCGTTGAGGAGCACGCCTTTGTAGACGATGCCGAAAGCTCCGGAACCGAGAGTCTGCGAGTAGTTCCAGGTGCAGTCTATCAGGTGCTGGGGAGTGAATCTGATGGGCTTCTCTTTCATGATGTCGTCTAGGAACTTCTCGACGGATCCGAGCTCGATGACGGAATCTGCACCGAGTCTAGGAGCTTGCGGTTGCGGTGGCGTTGCGCCGGTGGTGCTCCGATGTTTTATTCTCTTCAAGTAACACTTTATGACTAAAGCTGTAACTGCGATGATCACAACTCCGGATACTACGAAAAGTACTGTATGTATCGACAAAAACTTCAATGAGAAACTGCTTCTTTTGAGAGTTGCATTGGAAGTTTAAAGGAGTTGGGCTTACTGATGGAAGGGAGAGTTGTGTCAGACATGTCTTCTGAGGAATTGAGGATACAAAAACATAAATGCCAATCTGCATAAAAATGCAAAAAAGATGAATTCTGGTTATAAATTCTACTTGCACACTCAAACTTAGAATCCAGGAGAAATCTACCAAGTTATGCAATTTTTTGTGGTTTTTCTCGATTGGAATTTATTAAAGAGTTTCTTAGCTCCAGGTGATGCTTCAAATTTGTTTGTTTCTTTGGTGGTTCAGGGTCATGTGCTAAACATTAACTACCAAGTCCATATAAGCTTTCTTAGGTCTTAATCTCTCTGCAGATCCATTAGAGAAGTTTTAACTCACTATGAATGCCTGTTAATCTTGTTGTCCATCCATGGTAAACAACTCAACCCTCCACATTCCAGGGTCTGGTACATAGTCAGATGTAGATCATCGCCATATGGTCTAGTCCGAGACACGGTGAAGAAATTGTGGCAGCCGAGAGGGGAGATGGAGGTCTACTCCAGGGAGAGTGGATTCTTTCTCTTCACAGTGTTGCAGTTGTCGTTGCTTCGGCTACTCTCCTGATCAATGTTCTAGTTCCAATGGAGACCGAATAAGAATGTACTCGAGAAAGCCCAATTGTGAAGGCTAGTGAAGATCCAGATACGACGTTAGAGATTGATGCTACTCATTACCGATTTCCAGACTAAAAATCACTCCGAGGATTTGGAGTTGCCTGGCAACGAAGACGGGTAGCCTGAGCATCTGGATGGATCTTATGTTCCTGCTGCCACTCTGGAGATTATTCATGCCAACTTACTGACTAATACCGTCATGAATGATCTCGAAAAAAAACATGACATATGAGTCCCCCTTTGCTCCTACCGAGCCAGGATGGGGAAACAGGTGGTTACCTCCTCTGCATATCACAAGGGACCAGCGAGGAGGAGCTTCATGTATGGGCCTTAATTGAGGCCATCGCCAACCTTGTCGGCGGAGGAGGTTTTGTAAGATATTTCTAACGGTGATGGGGACGGTTTGCAGTCCGCTGTGGGAGGAGAGGTGAAAGTGTTAAGAGTCCAGTCTAGATTTGGTAAATTTTGGAGTCCAAATATAGTCAAAGATTTGATATAATTTGAAAATCTACATTAAAAGTAAGATTTGATTAGATTTCAAATTTATATCAAATATTTAATTTAACCATATTTGGACGTCCATAATTGATATTAAGACTATTTTAGGTGTAATAAGATTCTTATTTTAGGGGTTTTCCTATTTAGGAAATCCTATTATGACCTAAAATAGGTTTCTCATCCTATAAATATGGGAGGAGGGTGGAGACACAAAGTAAGCACAATGTAAGAATTCATGATGCTCGTCCACAGAAAATCTAAAAGAAAGTCCGTACTTTGCTCTTAGAACTTCGTCATCCACGACAGAAGGAAGAAAGAGATATAATCGGGGAGTCATCAACTTCGATTAGGAAAATTTCTACGGGTTGACGTGCAATTTCAATTGTAATATCTTTCTTTTCTTCTTGAGTGTGCTGAGGGGGTTGAATATATTAGGGCAAAGGGTTCAACATTGATTTTGTCAATCTTGTAATTTCACTTGAGTTATAAATGTTGGAATTTGTCCAGGTGACGTAGTCACCGCCATATACTTGTCTTTATCTGTGCTTGGTGTTCGTTAGACAGGGGTTGGTTATCTCAGGTGGGTTAGACTAAAGTTTTCGTTGCTAGCACTCTCAGACACGGTGTCGGAACACTTTTAGGACGTGTCCAATTCCCAACATCTGGTATCAAAGTCCTGGTCTGATAGTCTGATACTAACATCTGGTATCAAAGCTACTGGTTTTGGTTCTGGCAACTATGTCTACGGAGCAGATGAACACTCGTATGATCACCCTCACATGGGGGAATTGGACGATTTGGAAGCCAATGATGGAGGATCTACTCTGGTGCAAGGACTTGCATGGTCCGTTGGAGGGCGACAACGCTAAGCCATCGGATAAAGCTGCCGAAGACTGGAAACAACTGGATCGGAAGGCCGTTGGATTCATCCGCCAATGGTTGGATGACTCGGTGTTTCACCACATGTCCATGAAGAGTTCGATAAAAGCATTGTGGGAGAAGCTGCATTCGCTGTACGAAAGGAAGACGGCTAACAACAAGCCATTTCTGATTCGCCAACTCGTCAACTCGAAGTACACGGAGGGTGCACATGTGGCACAATATCTGAACAAGGTTCAGGGCATCATCAATCAGCTGTCTGCGATGAAGACGATGATTGCGGATGAGTTTCAGGCCCTTCTACTTTTGAGTTCTCTACCGAAAAGCTGGAAGACGTTGGTGGTGTCGGTGAGCAACTCCGCGCCTGATGAAATTGTCACGATGGAGACAGTCAAAAGCTATTTGTTGAATGAGGAGATCCGGCATAAGCAGATGGAATCGTCGCAGGAGTCCGCTCTGATGGCTTTCTACGGAAAGGGAAGATCTAAGTCACAGGTGAGGATAAGGGGGAGTTCTCGGGATCTTGCGACTGTGGACCGCAAGGAGGGCTGCTATCACTATGGCAAAATGAGTCATATCAAGAGGAACTGCATGAAGCTCAAAGCTGAGATGGCTAAAAGCAAAGATGATCAGGAGGATCTCGCGACTATGTGAGATCACATCATCGGAGCAACCGACGCAGAGAAACCATGTGGCATATGTCATGATGGCGATTGGGTCATGGACACGGGGGCATCGTATCACGCCACTCCATATAGGAAAATCTTTACGCCATACCACGATGGCAGGTTTTGACGTGTAAAGATGGGCAACAAGGGGACGTCTACAGTTGTAGGTATCGATGATGTGTACTTGACAACGGAGCTTGGTGAGAAGCTCGTTCTAAAGGATGTGCGACATGTAACTGAGTTTGCGCTACAACTTGATTTCGGTAGGGAGGCTGGCGTATAATGGCTGTCGTAACACGTTTGGGGACAAAGATTGGATGCTTACGAAGGGTTCCCAACAGCTGGTTCGAGAAGATTTATGTTGTGGCATGTATAAGTTCAAACCGCTGAGTTGTACAGGCAGGCCACAAACATCGAATAGAGGCTCGAGGGGTATTTGACAGGAGGAGGATCGTCGGGAACTTGCTGAGGAGGGGTTTCGAGATGCTTTGAGGGATACGGAGGATTCGGTTCGTCGAGATAAAATGACGAATGATAATAATTCGAAGATTGAGGGTCAGTCTGTCGGTCCCATGACAGCTGGTCGGTCTCCAGGTGGGGGTTGTTCCACGGATCCGCTTTTGGCGACGGGTAGTTTGCCAAAGCTTCACGAAGCGACATTGGTTTCGGCAGTTCGAGGCCAAGGAGGAGATCAATGTTTGCAGCAAACTCAATCTGAGACGGGAGCATAATCATTCACACAGTTCCGGGGAGCTGTGGGTTATCGACGGCGTGCAGAGTGCGTGATATTCTGCTCGAGGATGCATGTGTATGAGAAAACTTTAAGTTCAGATACGAAGATGGGCAAATTCAGAAGTTCGAATCTCGGGAGAATCGCACTGTCCTCTTGGTTGGGCCAGCCAAGGGTGAAGAAGCTCGTTGGAACGTTAACACGTTTCGGTGGAAGACGGAAGTCGGGGGCAGGCAGCCAAGACTCACGGTGAGGCTGATCGTCAGGGACTTCGGTCTTGGTTGTGTCATTGATATCAACAAGATCCCAGTGGTGCAGGAGGTGCTACGCATGGCAGCTACCGTCGACGTGACCGTCGAGGAGCTGAAGACGACAGAAGATGCAAGGCAGCTCGGGGGATCAGAGATCAGTGGCATGGGGGAACAGAAACTCTATCGCGGGACGACATGCATGGAGTCCAGTTGTGGAGCCATGGGGTCAACACCCTCTCATCGTACTGGAGAGGGAGATTGTTGGAGTCCAGTCTGAATTTGGTAAATTTTGGAACCTAAATATGGTCAAAGATTTAATTTGATATAATTTAAAAATCTACATTAAATGTAAGATTTGATTAGATTTCAAATTTGTATCAAATATTTAATTTAACCATATTTGGACGTCCATAATTGGTATTAGGCTATTTTAGGTGTAATATGATTCTTATTTTAGGGGTTTTCCTATTTAGGAGATCCTAATATGACCTAAAATATGATTCTCACCTATAAATATGGGAGTGTAGAGGTATAAAGTAAGCACAATGTAGAGATCCAGGGTGCTCATCCACAGAAAATCTAAGAGAAAGTCCGTGCTTTGCTCTTAGGATTTCGTCATCCAAGACAGAAGGAAGAAGGAGATCTAATCGGAGAGTCATCAACTTTGGTTAGAAAAATTGCTACGGGTTGGTGAGCGATTTCAATTGTAACATTTTTCTTTTCTCCTTGAGTGTGGTGAGGGGGTTGAATCTATTCGGGCAAATGGCTCAACATTGATTTTGTCAATCTTGTTATTTTACCTGAGTTATAAATGTTAGAATTTGTCTAGGTGACGTAGTCACCGCCATATACTTGTCTTTATCTGTGCTTGATGTTCCTTAGACGAGGGTTAGTTATCTCAGGTGGGTTGGCCTAAAGTTTCCGCTGCGGATACTCTCAGACACGGTGTCGGAACGCTTGTAGGGCGTGTCCGATTCCCAACATGTGGTATCAAAGTCCTGGTCTGATAGTCTGATACCAACATCTGGTATCAGAGCTACTGGTTTTGGTTCTGGCAACTATGTCTACGGAGCAGATGAACACTCGTATGATCACCCTCACAGTGGAGAATTGGGGTATTTGGAAGCCAAGGATGGAGGATCTACTCTGGTGCAAGGACTTGCATGGTCCGTTGGAGGGTGACAACGCTAAGTCATCAGACAAAGCTACTGAAGACTGAAAACGACTGGATCGAAAGGCCGTTGGATTCATCCGACAATGGCTGGACGACTCGGTGTTTCACCACATGTCCATGGAGAGTTCGGTAAAAGCATTGTGGGAGAACCTGCATTCATTGTACGAAAGAAAGACGGTTGACAATAAGGCATTTCTAATTCGCCAAATCGTCAACTCGAAGTACACGGAGGCTGCACCGGTGGCACAACATCTAAATGAGGTTCAGGACATCATCAATCAGCTGTCTGCGATGAAGATGGTGATTGAGGATGAGCTTCTGGCCCTTCTACTTTTGAGTTCTCTATCGGAAAGCTGGGAGACGTTGGTGGTGTCGGTGAGCAACTCCGTACCTGATGGTGTTGTCACGATGGAGGCAGTCAAAAGCTGTTTGTTGAATGAGGAGATCCGGCGTAAGCAGATGGAATTGTCGCAGGAGTCCGCTTTGGTGGCTTCCTACGGGAAGGGAAGACCCAAGTCACATGTAGGGACGGAGGGAGTTCTCGGGATCTTGCGACTGTGGACCGCAATGAGGGCTGCTATCATTGTGGGAAAATGGGCTATATTAAGAGGAACTGATTGAAACTCAAAGCTGAGAAGGCCAAATGCAAGGATGATCAGGAGGATCTCACGGCTATGAAAGATCTCATCATCGCAGCTACCGACGCAGAGGAACCTTGTGGTATCTGTCATGATGGCGATTGGATAATGGACACGGGGGCGTCGTATCATGCCACTCCATATAGGAAGATCTTCACGTCATACCACGGCGACACGTTTGGATGTGTGAAGATGGGCAACAAGGAAACGTCTGCAGTTGTAGGCATCGATGATGTGCACTTGACAAAGAAACTTGAGAAGTTCGTTCTCAAGGATGTGCGACATGTAACCGAGTTTGCGCTACAACTTGGTTTCGGTAGGGAGGCTGGCGTATGATGGCTGTCGCAGCGCGTTTGGGGACAAAGATTGGATTCTCACGAAGGGTTCCCAACAGCTGGCTCGAGGAGATTTATGTTGTGGCATTGACATGCTCAAGCCGTCGAGCTGTATAGGCAAGCCACAGACATCAGATGGAAGCTCGAGGGATGTTTGACAGGAGGAGGATCGTTGGGAACTTGCTGAGGAGAAACTTCGAGATGCTTTGAGGGATATAGAGGATTCGGTACGTCGAGACAAAGCGACGAATGATGATGAGTCAAAATTGAGGGTCAGTCTGTCGGTCCCATGACACCTGATCAGTCTCCAGGTGGGAGTTGTTCCACGGATCCGATTTTGGCGACGAGTGGTTTGCCAAAGCTTCACGGAGCAACACTGGTTTCAACAGTTCGAGGCCAGGGAGGAGATCAATGTTTGCAGCAAACTCAATCTGAGGCGGGAGCATCATCATTCACATAGTTCCGGGGAAGCTGTGAGTCATCGACGACGTGCACAGTACATGAGACGGTTTGGGAGGAGTCCTAAGAGATCATGAAGGGAGGGCAGGTTTTGTCAGAGGCGTGGGTTGTAACACGAGGGCGGAGATTCTAAGCGTGTTCTGCTTGATGAGGCATGTGTATGGGGGAGCTTCAAGTTCGGACACGAAGGTGGGCAGATTCAGCAGTTTGAATCTCTGGAGAATCACATCGTCCGCTTGGTTGGGCCAACCAAGGGTGGAGAAGCTCGTCGGAACATTAACACATTTCGGTGGAAGACGGAAGTCGGGAACAGGCAACCAAAACTCACGGTGAAACTGATCATCATGGACTTCGGTCTTGGTCGTGTCATTGATGTCGGCAAGATCCCAGTGGTGCAGGAGGTGCTACGCATGACAGCTAGCGTTGACATGACTGTCGAGAAGATGGAGACGACAGAAGATGCAAGGCAGCTCGGGGGACCAGAGATAGGTAGCATGGGGGATTAAAAACTCTGTCGCGGGGCGACATACATGGATTCAAGTTGAGGAGCCATGGGGTCAACACCCTCTCATCAGACTAGAGGGGAAGATTGTTGGAGTCCAGTCTGAATTTAGTAAATTTTGGAGCCCAAATATGGTCAAAGATTTGATTTGATATAATTTAAAAATCTACATTAAATATAGGATTTGATTAGATTTCAAATTTGTATCAAATATTTAATTTAACCATATTTGGACGTCCATAATAGGTATTAGGCAATTTTAGGTGTAATAGGATTGTTATTTTAGGGGTTTTCTTATTTAGGAAATCCTATTATGACCTAAAATATATTTTCTATCCTATAAATATGGGAGGAGGGTGAAGGCACAAAGTAAGCACAATGTAAAGATTCGGGGTGCTCGTCCACAGAAAATCTAAGAGAAAGTCCGTGCTTTGCTCTTAGGACTTCGCCATCCAAGACAGAAGGAAGAAGGAGATCTAATCGGGGAGTCGTCAACTTCGGTTAGAAAAATTGCTACGGGTTGATAAGCGATTTCAATTGTAATCTTTTTCTTTTTTTCTTGAGTGTGGTGAGGGGGTTGAATCTATTAGGGCAAATGGTTCAACATTGATTTTGTCAATTTTGTAATTTTACCTGAGTTATAAATGTTGTGATTTGTCCAGGTGACGTAGTCACCGCCATATAATTGTTTTTATCTGTGCTTGGTGTTCGTTAGATAGGGGTTGGTTATCTCAGATGGGTTGACCTAAAGTTTATACCGCGGACACTCTCAGACACGGTATCGGAACGCTTGTAGGGCATGTCCGATTCCCAACATAAAACTCTTATCCTTGAACAATAAGAGCATTGAGAAAACAATCAAGAAAGTGGGGGACGGTTGGACACAGATACAATACAACATGATACGAATATGACGACTCTAACTGGACACTGAGTTTTTAATTATTCTATTATATTTTGGAGTGTCCTTGTCACGTCCCACTTATGCAAAACAGAGACTAGATTGATTTCGGAGTATATGTGCTTCCTTGGTTCCAAAACATTCTAGAAAGGATGTGTTATATAAGAAACTTTACTTCATATATATCTTGTTTGACTAGTGTGGCCATGGAAAATTGTTTTCGGCCATGTTTTGGTATCCTCTGGAATACTAAACATGGTCTGATACACATGTCGAGAAAGTACCGTGTTGGATACAGGATTTGGTTGTTAGATGCATTTCTGTGATTCCTAGATGCATTACACAGGACAGAATCATCTAAGCAAAGTTCTACCTATCAATCATATTGTATAGGCTAAGCTTATCTTAAACAAGCTTTCAGTGTTCTGTGTTGCTTTGACATGTTCTAAAGTTCACTAAATTTTTTGATGAAATATTTTGCATTAATACTAACCCCAAAATAACTTGTGAACAGAACCTACAAATTGCTCATAGTTGCCCATTACTGTGAATTGAACCTGTGAACAATTCACAAGCATAGGCCAAAATGGGTCATACTGTGAGCTTCAATGATCAGAGGCAATGATTGAGTCAAAGTTCAATTAGGATTCTACTTTTGGGAGGATCAAAATTCCTACTGTCAATCTTTTGTATCCACATAACACACTTCAATTAAACAATACCAAGAAAAAGAAATAGAGGCTGATGTAATCAAATAAAACCATATAACAATCAGGAGAAAGAAAGCATGATGAAACCAAATATTATAGCGAAACTTTTATCAAGTAATCAGGAAAAAAAGAAGAAGAAGAAGAAGATTGCATGTGAAACACTTACATATGCTATTGGTGCAAAGAAATTGGAGGCTTACTTTCTTCCTTGTGCTTCTTTTCCTCCTTATAGAGAGGTTCAGAAGCCGAAAGTCAAAGGTCTCATCTATATCTGCTTCAATTCTGCAGCCTTGAAAGGTCAGAGTTCGCATTATTCTTCCAACTTAATGATGTAAATCGGATATTTCCAGCCACTTTCCAGGAATAAGGTCAAAGGGGCCACTAGTAGACATCATGTTCCATCGTGAAGACATTGTTAAATTACAAAATTGGTGGAAAATGAGTGATGTTACAAAACATGCCGCCACGCACAAAATAAAAATCAAAGTCATAAAATAAAGCAAAATTTTGAATTATCCTCTATTTTATTTATCCATATTCAGAATGCATTCTACAATTTTTTCATAATGTACAAGTCCTTCAACTTTTGACGTAATCCGTCACTTCCTAAAGGTCAACTCGTTTGACTAATTTTTTTGGACGAAATTACCTCCGTCTTCTTCCCCCCTCCTTGCTGCATGCCCCGCTCCCCTCCCGGCCCCGCCCTCCTCCCCTCCCTCTCCGCCACTGCCCCTCCCTCATCGCCACAAGCCCCGCTCCCCCCCTCCCCGTTGCTCGAAACTCCTCCACCCTCCCGGCAATCGCTCCCCCCCCCCCCACGCCTCGCCCCCTCCCCCCTCCTCGCAACCTCCCCCCGCCCCCGTTCCCCCGCAGCAACAGCAATAGCAGCAGCGAGACGAAAACAGTGAGCGGTGGCGAGCAGCGCGGCGGCAACGGTGAGCGACGCGGCGGTGCGCGGGAGGCAGGGAAGGGGGTGGTGGCGGGGAGGGAGGGGGGCCGGTGGCTGGGAGGAGGGAGCGGGGGTGGGGGGGAGCGACGATGTTGGCCGGGAGGGGGGGGGGGGGAGGTCAGCCTGCCCACGGGGGAGGGGTGAGAGGAAAGAGGAAGAATAAATAAGAGGAGCATTTTGGTCAAATTTTTTTAGTCAAAGCGGTTGACCGTCATGACTGAACGGATTGCGTCAAAAGTGGAAGGCATGTACATTATGGAAACACTGTGGGGTGCACCCTGAATATGGGTAAATAAAGGGGAGGGGAAGTCAAAATTTCTTATTTTTTCTCTAAAATAAACCTAAGTTTGTGGAGTAATATTTTTATCTCCCTATGATGCATAAGTTTGTGGAGTAATACTTTTCTCTCCCTATGATGCATAAGTTTGTGGAGTAATACTGTTCTCCCTATGATGCATGGATACAGATACAACATGATAAGATAAGGAGACAGCGACACGAACACACGCAAAAATTGACATGTTCTAGTGTATTTTAAAGTGTCCATGATGTATCCAATACATGTCCAACAAAACACGGCTCATATGTTTGGAGTGTCCCTCCTAGGGACTATCATGTATCCTAAAACCGAAATATAGCACAATAATTTATGAAGTACATAAATAAAACTCTAACTGTAGAAAACTATGAAATTGTACCCCTGAAATACACAATAACAAAGTGCTTATCCTAAATATTTGGGGGTCAAACATTTGAATCATTTTCTAGCATTTAGTTTTGTTAAGGGCCATGACTTATGTAACAGTAACAAAAACCAAATCATTTTCTTTACAGATTCAATCCATGTTCGTTTAGTTCAACCGTCCCAGCTCCGTGCGGTGCATTGTGGTGGTTTAAAGGCTCAAAGGGCCTAGTTGAACTTGGATTTATGCGGAGAAATAATGTAGAGTTGTTTGTAATCGGGACAAAGTCGATTCGTCAATGGTGGATGATTTTGATCATTCTCTCATTTACTTTCGTACTTAATAAAAGATCTTAATAGACTTTGTTCTATATGCCATGAGATTCGTTAATGTTCGCCATTACAAGTGAGTTTAGGTACACTCTTCGCCAAGATCTTGGCCACTACTTTGTATAATACATAGCAGAGGCCAATCGGTCTATAATCAGCTATAGACTCACAGTTTTCTCGTCTAATGTGGGGTGTGATTTCATCTCTTTGTATCTCTCGGCAATCTTTCTTTCCCTCTGAGATAATTTCTTCCGTTTAATAACAAACAAACGTACAAAGAAATCATAAGCAGAAGATCTAAGTATAATATTTAATCTGGGTAGTGTGACGATGGAGATCGAGCACTATAGCGGCTCCT
The DNA here is from genome assembly GCA_036927795.1 of Iris macrosiphon. Classification (NCBI taxonomy): domain Eukaryota; kingdom Viridiplantae; phylum Streptophyta; class Magnoliopsida; order Asparagales; family Iridaceae; genus Iris; species Iris macrosiphon. Next base: position 110,214,523 of record JAYESA010000018.1, read on the forward strand.
TTACTCCGTTGAAGGTTTGACAAGGGAATGCGGATGCTCTCTTCCCTTCTCTCCTGAGCTTTTGTGCATGTACGTAGCTCCGCCTTTGTATGGTCTCTGAAGCAGAAAAACCAGCCGACCTTTGGGACGTCCAAGTTGCCTCTATTTATAGCCATCATGTTGATGGGTTATAGGTGCTGCATGTCCTTCTATTTGGTGGCCGCATGTGGCTCTTTCAACAGAATGCGCTTGCAATTATGGGCGCATAGTATGGGTTGGATCCAGGGCACGCTGCCACGTGGACATTTTGATGGAATTTGTTGTTTGTTGGAGATTCTGGCTGTTCTCGTCTTTCGTTTGCATGACTTGGTCATCTTGATACGTGGCCCGCATTTAGTTGGAGAAAATCGTAATAGAAATATTTTGCCTTAGGGAGCCTTTCCACGTTGGATGTTTGGAGTCTGAGACGCATGGGACGCATGGAACACATGGCGTCTGGAACGCATGGGGCCAGAGGCACATGTTCGAATGAATATATTTTCTTCGATTTTGGAGCAAAAGCCCGCAGTTGCCGTAGTTTCTTCGGAGTCGACTGTGGGGCGCATGTTCGTTGAGCGGATGGATCTTGTTCGCCATTACAAGTGAGTTTGGGTACACTTTCATTTAATAATAAACAAACGTACAAAAAAAATCCTATACAGAATATCTAAGTATATTATTTAATTAGGTAGTGTAATGACGGAGATCGAGCGCTGTAGAAGCTCCTTTACTTTGTTGAGGGTTTGACAAGGGAATAATGATTCTCTATTCTCTTCTCTCTCCTGAGCTTGTATGCACCTACATAGCTCCGCCTTTGTATGGTCTCTGAAGTAGAAAAACCAGCCGACCTTTGGGACGTCCAAGTTGTCTCTATTTATAGCCATCCTGTTGATGGGCTATAGGTGCCGCATGTCCTTATGTTTGGTGGCCGCAGGGGCGCCTTCAACAGAATGCAGTTGCAACTGTGGACACATAATATGGGTTGAGTCCAGGGCACGCTGTCACGTGGATATTTTATTGGAATTTGCTGTTTGTTGGAGATTCTGGTGGTTCTCGTCTTCCGTTTGTGTGACTTGGTCAACTTGACACTTGGCCCGCTTTTAGTTGGAGAGAATCGCAACAGAAAGATTTTGTCTCATGGAGCCTTGCCATATTGGACGCAATCAGTCTGAGTCACATGGGATGCATGACGTCTGGAACGCATGGGGCCAGAGACACATGGGACGCGTTGTCACGACCCAATTTCATAGAATTAATTGAGGCGTCCCCCGAGTCGTGATCGCCGTGCGGGCCTGGGGTTGCGCCCGCACAAGGCTTTAATGATTTGCATAACAAGCACATATTAAGAGTACACAGATAAATTGAAACACATATTTGAAACATGGAAAAGTTCTTTTTATTGATAATGAACATCTATTACAAACTCCTGAACGAGTCAGCTAATATGCCGCACGGGCTTACAAAAGTGTTGACTCAAAATGAGATAGCAGTCCTGTACATTACATCCCTTTATAATTTTAAAATGTATAGACCTCCAGGCTGGAGGACGGCTTTGCCACGGAGCTGCATTTGTGTATGAAGAGTTGCAAGCTCCTGGTTCAAAAGGCTTCTAGGGCGGCGCGATCAGGATGCGCCAACAGCTGGACTGGATCGGGAAGACGACTTCGGCTCCTCGCTCGGTTCGCCTTGGTGCGGAGAACCTGTTTCAACGAGGGTCAGTATGTCAAAACATACTGGTGAAGGCGAGCTAACCTGACTATACCAATCAACACGTTGTTTTAATGAAGCATGCATATTTGTGGGTTTCTATCTTGCCTTAGTTCATTTACAAGTAAGCAGCATATAGAATTTACTGAAATGAACGTGCCACCGTTCGGTGGATTTTACCTGCCCGTCTGAATTACCTGCACAATACTTACCTTGCCTTCCCTGCCACGAAGACACAAGTTAGTTTGCAACAGGTTTAAATATACACGTTGAACACACGATGCATTGCAAGCCATATTCACACGATAAACACACGAGGCGTTGCAAGCATATACACACAAGGATCATTGGCTTGTTGCCATAATGGACTAGTCAAGGACAAGGATAGCATGCAATGAGAAAACACGAGGAGCTCATAAAACATGATGCGTTGCAAGTTATCCAGTCCGCACACGATTTGACTATAAACACGAAGTCTGCCCAGGTCGGATCGGTGCCAGTGCCCCAGCGACCGTCCGCAGAACTTATATCCGTGTGCACAAGTTGTCCATGATCGAACACACGATGTTTTAGTTAAATTATCACTTCACGCAATTGAGGCAACACGAGTAATGCATAATTCATTTTTGCATAGCCTCCATGAACAAGTATGCATATATAAGATGTGTTCTATACTTAGCATGGTTTATAGAACATTTGCAACGAGCTAGCATACGATATGATAACAGTTCACAAATTTGATTGACAAGCAATATAGTCCAAGCCTATTCTCTTTTTATCTTGGTTTATTTTATTATTACTTGGTATCATTTGATCGGGGCAAAGAAGAGTTTCAAGATTTTAGGGTGTGAAGCTTGGAAGCAGGACTAGCTAATCGGGATGGTAGCCACTCACTTAGATTTTGGAAAGGAGAAGGAAAGAGGCGCTTCACGACTCTGCTCGCAAGCCGCCTACTGCTCGTTCACCTGCACACGAACAGCTCGATCAATACCTCTTCCACTTTTCCAAATCTCGGAATTGAAGTGCAGTTCAATGAACGAAAACAATAAAAACCATCGAAACCGTTCAAGGAAAACAAGCAAATCCCAAAACCAACTCAAAGCACGAAAGCAACAAGCGACATCGAAAACCGAGGCAATAAAAGATAGCAGCGAAGAGGTCCCTCCTGACTCTGCCGCTAAGTCGATCCCGGGGGCACGGTCCATTGAATATGGGAATGGATTCCGAAGAAATAAATCCATAACGAGGACGAGTTCTTAATTCAATCTATCCCGATCGAACGATACCGACTTGTGTTTCTTAGCCGCGCTCTCCGCACTGGGAGAACGGGGCGCTACATCCTACCCAACCAATTGGAAGTTTCGTCCCGAAACTTAGGAATAGTGCTTACCGCTAGGGATTATTTCGTTGCGGGCGATGATCAGGAAGGTTCGGGCAGGAACTAATGGCATGGCCTAGATTGCCACAAGCAAGACATAATCCAAGTCTCTTACGGCACTGATTGAAGGAGTGCCCACGTTTGTTGCAGTATTGACACACTTGGTTGGGATTTGCCCTCCGCTGACCATCGTTGTTTCGGCATTTTGTGGCGGTGTTTCCTCTCTCGTCGCTATGGCATTTGTGATTGTAGGTATGCACAGCACCGGCAGAAACGTGAGGATATTGGGGTTCAAGAGATAGGGCGTGATACATGACTTCACGCATTGTCCCGTACTGATTATTGACCACGTGCGCATGGATGGCAGGATGCAAACCACCTTCAAACCTTCTTGCTCGACTCGCTGCATCAGGTAAATAGGCCCTAGCGAATTTGGAGAGTCGGTTGAATTCGGCGGAGTATTGCTTAACTGTCATACTGCCCTGCCTCAGCTGCACGAACTCGTTTTCCATTTGTCGTTGTACTGGAGGGGGTACAAACTCCTCTTCGAACATGGCACAAAAGGTTGTCCACGAGATCGCCTTCTCCCCGTGATCAAATTGGAGAGATCGTCGATGCACGTTCCACCAATCGTGTGCGTTGAGGCGGAGCTGTAGTTGCGCGCAGGCGACGCGCTTCTCTTCGGGGACCACTAGCAGATCAAAGTGGTCTTCAAGCTCGGCTAGCCAATCAAGAGCCACCACTGGCTCCTCAGTCCCGTTGAATGGGGTGTTGCAGACTTTCTTGAAGTGGCCAAAGTCGAAGGCAGTCACGTCCCCCGGCCTTGGAATTTGCGGTGTCTCTACTTCAAGCACGGGCTGTTCCACCGGAGTCGTTGTTGTTGCGGCGGAATGGTTGGCAGCCAAAGTCTGAACGATCTGTTGCAGGGTATCTACCTGCTTCTGTTGGACTGAGAATCGGGTCTCTAGATTACTTTCGAACTTGGCTTGGCGAGCATTATCTCTTTGTCGTTGCTCTTCTAACATTTGCATTACCCGCTCAAGCGGGTCGACTTGAGATATGCCTCGCTGGCTCCGAGAGCTTCCCGAAGTGCCCGAACTACTTTCTTGCATTTCGTTCGGTGCTTGTGCTACAGATTATGCTGGTACCATTCCTTCAAAAGAAGGTAAATTACATTAGGATCATAATATATTATGGACTTATTGCATGAATGTATCTCATTTTGGCCTAGCGCGTTCAAGAGTTCGCACAGGAATTTGATCGTTAAAGGAACATTTCCAGCACGAGTCTAAGGAACTTGAATCTGTGCTCTGATACCATTATGTCACGACCCAATTTCGTAGAATCAATTGAGGCATCCCCCGAGTCGTGATCTCCATGCGGGCCTGGGGTTGCGCCCGCACAAGGCTTTAATGATTTGCATAACAAGCACATATTCAGAGTACGCAGATAAATTGAAACACAGATTTGAAACATGGAAAAGTTCTCTTTATTGATAATGAACATCTATTACAAACTCCTGAACGAGTCAGCTAATATACCGCACGGGCTTACAAAAGTGTTGACTCAAAATAAGATAGCAGTCCTGTACATTACATCCCTTTATAATTTCAAAATGTATAGACCTCCAGGCTGGAGGACGGCTTTGCCACGGAGCTGCATTTGTGTATGAAGAGTTGCAAGCTCCTGGTTCAAAAGGCTTCTAGGGCGGCGCGATTAGGATGCGCCAACAGCTGGACTGGATCGGGAAGACGACTTCGGCTCCTCGCTCGGTTCGCCTTGGTGCGGAGAACCTGTTTCAACGAGGGTCAGTATGTCAAAACATACTGGTGAAGGCGAGCTAACCTGACTATACCAATCAACACGTTATTTTAATGAAGCATGCATATTTGTGGGTTTCTATCTTGCCTTAGTTCATTTACAAGTAAGCAGCATATAGAATTTACTGAAATGAACGTGCCACCGTTCGGTGGATTTTACCTGCCCGTCTGAATTACCTGTACAATACTTACCTTGCCTTCCCTGCCACGAAGACACAAGTTAGTTTGCAACAGGTTTAAATATACACGTTGAACACACGATGCATTGCAAGCCATATTCACACGATAAACACACGAGGCATTGCAAGCATATACACACGAGGATCATTGGCTTGTTGCCATAATGGACTAGTCAAGGACAAGGATAGCATGCAACGAGAAAATACGAGGAGCTCATAAAATACGATGCGTTGCAAGTTATCCATTCCGCACACGATTTGACTATAAACACGAAGTCTGCCCAGGTCGGATCGGTGCCAGTGCCCCAACGACCGTCCGCAGAACTTATATCCTTGTGCACAAGTTGTCCATGATCGAACATACGATGTTTTAGTTAAATTATCACTTCACGCAATTGAGGCAACACGAGTAATGCATAATTCATTTTTGCATAGCCTCCATGAACAAGTATGCATATATAAGATGTATTCTATACTTAGCATGGTTTATAGAACATTTGCAACGAGCTAGCATACGATATGATAACAGTTCACAAGTTTGATTGACAAGCAATATAGTCTAAGCCTATTCTCTTTTTATCTTGGTTTTTTTTATTATTACTTGGTATCGTTTGATCGGGGCAAAGAAGAGTTTCAAGCTTTTAGGGTGTGAAGCTTGCAAGCAGGGCTAGCTAATCGGGATGGTAGCCACTCACTTAGATTTTGGAAGGGAGAAAGAAAGAGGCGCTTCACGACTCCGCTCGCAAGCCGCCTACTGCTCGTTCACCTGCACACGAACAGCTCGATCAATACCTCTTCCACTTTTCCAAATCTCGGAATTAAAGTGCAGTTCAATGAACGAAAACAATGAAAACCATCGAAATCGTTCAAGGAAAACAAGCAAATCCCAAAACCAACTCAAAGCACGAAAGCAACAAGCGACATCGAAAACTGAGGCAATAAAAGATAGCAGCGGAGAGGTCCCTCCTGACTCTGCCGCTAAGTCGATCCCGGGGGCACGGTCCATTGAATATGGGAATCGATTCCGAAGAAACAAATCCATAACAAGGACGAGTTCTTAATTCAATCTATCCCGATCGAACGATACCGACTTGTGTTTCTTAGCCGCGCTCTCCGCACCGGGAGAACGGGGCGCTACACGCGTGGAGTTTGGAACTCATAGGACCAGAGTCGCATGAAGCGCATGGAGTTTGGGACGCATGGGGCCAGAGACGAATGCAGCGTATGGAGTCTGGGACGCACAAGGCCTCGTATACGTGGCGTTGCATGCTTGTTAGAAGTCATTATTAGTCTGACGAGAGCTTTTTGTCGCTTAGTGTGCTCACATCTTTTGAGGCGTTCCGAAAATTCTTTTTGTTAGGATACTCTGTCAGACGTAATCTTGGTGTCAGGCCTTTATACGGCCAATATTTGGGGCGCATGGATGCTACTTTTTCCTCTATGACATGGTCTTCCTGCGGCCTGGTTTCCTCTGAGTCAACTGTGGGACACATATTTGTTGACCGCATGGATCTAGATTTTTCATGCTTCTACAAGACGCCATTCAAAGTTTTTAAACTGATAAGTTTGGGATACTTTGAATAAGAGGCATGAAGGAGATGACTTTGGGCCGCATAGATGGCGGGTCCCATGGACAAGTCTTCGCTAGGCTATGAAATCTTTATTTAATGCATGATTCGGCTCGATCCTCGAGGAGATTTCTTGGGACTCTAAGTCAACGATAGTTTTCGAGGAGATAAATGTGGATCACAAAAATTGAGGCATCCGGTTCATCCTCATAACTGCCTGGTTCATCGTATCGATCTTCTCACGCGTCCAAGGAGCCTATAAATAGGTGGACTAGGAAGGAGGAGAGAGAACTTTTATCTCTCGGCTTTTCCCTCTTTTTGCGAAAGAAGATGTCGATGGCTACTGTTCGGCTTGTCTAGGAGTTTGTCAGGAGCGGCGTCGATCTGTGGCCCCCTGATGCTGGCGTTCTCTTTGGAAGTAAGAGAGGGTGTCAAGGTGGCAGGGACACACACACATAGAGACACAAGTACACGGCCTCGTAGTGTGGATGAGAAATTATCTAGAACACGCGCGGGCCCCGCCCCTACGGGGTTCTGTCATATATCTGTGCAGTCATCCGCAACATGCACGCGGAGCCTATCTGTGGCTTGGCCGCATGGATAACGAATTGGTGCATCTACGACTTTGCTGTATGTTGAGAATTTCTCTCGCTCATGCATGCAGACTTGCCTATCTCGAGATGTCCCCTACTGCACGTGGCTGTGACTTGGAAGTTACAAGTTTGGTGGACTTAACACCGCTGGTGTAGGTAGAGTTAAGTACAGGTGCTAAGTTTATACGATGATCGATACCAGAGGTAATATGGACGTGATGATCGATATTAAAGTATGCAGGTTTGTTCATAGGTAAGAAGGACATGGCAAACTCTACTGGGGAGGAGGTGAGAAGGATAGCTCAAAGGTAATGTCACGACCCGCACCCGATGTAGGGGTACGAGTACGTAGGTACGTCCAGCTTACGCTGCAACATCGGCGGTAGAATATTGTCTTGGTCAACAATACTATCTAAATATCTCACACAATATATAATTTACCTGTCAAGATATCTTAACTCCCAAATAGAGGACAACATGATAATATGATAATGGTAGTCAATACTCAATCACAATAATAAACTAGATGAAGATATAGCACGATATGGAATAGAAAGAAAGAAATATAGAGTCACAATATATCACAAGTCCAAGTCCAATAGTCTAAACACAACTCAATGATCTCAAATATAATACATGCCAAAAGTGTCTAGCTGACATATACAATATTATAAATAAACTAGCTAAGTCTCATCGACTGCTGGTACTATCTCAATAGGATCTACGGGTACTATCTCAACTAGCTCACCATCTCGTGGCCCGTAGTGCGTAGGACACCAGTCCTCTAATAAATCATCTGAAAAATATATCCAGTCAAATTGGAGCGAAGTACAACCCAATAACAGTTCCAATAATTGATAAAAAATATAAAACAACAATAGCAATAAAAATAAATACGTCGCAGCCGCCAGCCCCCGGCCGGCCTCCCCCGCAGCGGCGCCACCCTCCTCCGGCCGGCCTTCCCTCGCCGGAGTTCAGAACCCAAACCCTAACCCTAATTCTTCGTGTCGAACACGGTTTTATCCTCGATTTTTCAGCCCAGTTCAGGTACTCATATCTTTCTGCTCGTAACCCCGTTTCTGATTCCGTAAATTGCGTTGCGAAGCCTGTATGACCCTCTCGGTGCCCGGACAAACCGCTCGGGGCATCGCGTCCTGTGGTGATCGCACACCGCGATCCAAAAACAGGAAAGACAACGACCCAAAATTACCGTTTTTGCCCTTGTCTTCAAATTGGACTCAAGGACAGGCGTTTCTAGCTATTTGATATCTTCTGAGCATGATAGTAATGTTTATTTCAGCATCTGGACTCATTTCTGGAAATTTCCTCGAGATACAAAACTATAATTGGATCCAAACATCAGGCAAGTACCTGCACTTCAAGTTTAATCTTTATATTGTGATAATTAATTTCTTGCTCTACTAGTACCATTGTATGATCACACGTAGTGTTAGAATCCTGGATTTTATGTCTTGAATATTGGATTTCATGTCTTGCTTTTCGTGTCGGGTGGGAGAATACTAGGAGGCATGTGGTTTACCCTTCCCCCTGTCATGTCGATAGCTGTTGGTACGCGACTGTACCATCAGCCTGATACTCGATTATTCATTGTGTGTAGCCTAGGACGGCCGGATTAGCCTTATAACCCCCTACATGCCAACTATGTATTCTAAATACACAAGTTCACACACATAGATTCTTGTCTTGTTGCAGTTCCTGTTGTCTTATTGTAGTTTTATTTCCTGTCTCATATTGTTCCTGTTTACTCATATTCCTGTTTACAGCATTTAACCCTTAGTTATTGTTACTTCTTATTTATGCATATCCTCAACATGATACTTGTCAGTTCTTTCCTACTTGTCATAACTATTTAGTTTAATCTTTGTTGTGCACTGTGTACTTTGCTCCTTTCCTGACTGGATCCGTTGATTTAGGCAATGATGAGGACCTTGCCCCACCTTTATGGCCCATATGACGTAGCAGATGATACTATTGAGGAGCCGGTTCCCACTCAGGAGACTACTTTTGAGGAGTAGTCAGCCAATTAGCTAGTATTTTCTTTCAGCACATAATCCGGTTTATCCCCGATTCATCCTCTACCTCTGTAATGAACTATGGATCTGGTTGTCACAAATTAAATATTATGAAATCTTAGCATTCTTATTTCCTGTTATTATCCTTGCCTATTTATTCTTGTGGATGAGATAGATTTAAATTACCTGTGAATATGATCTAGACAGCGTACTACCGCAGACACTGCGGCGTAGGCTGGACGTACCCACGTACTCGTGCCCGAATATCCGGGTGCGGTTCGTGACACGTTAACCCCCGATTTTTCAAAAAATATTAAACTTGGATTTTTCACAATTTTCTAGAATTTTCTGGGAATTTTCTGTAATTAAAATCAGGATTTTAATTATTAAATGATTTTTAATTAATAATAAATAACATTAAAATATTATGAAAATAATATTTTTTGGTGTAAAATAGAAAACTGGACTTAGGATAATTTTCTGGATTTTATTGGGCCCCGGACCTATTTTTAAATCACCTAAAAACTATTATATTTAATTAATTAATTAATTATTTATTTATTTATCCATTTAATTATTTATTTATTTTTTTCCAACCCAGCCCAATACCCAAACCCCGGCCCAGCCCACCTAACTCGGCCCAGCCCGGCCCATTGGCCTACCGGGTCCGGTCGGGTCGGTCAGACCCGCGAGCCCGACCCGCGACCCGCTTCGCCCACCCCGCACGAACCCGGTCACCCCCCCTCCGATTCTCCCGCCGCCGCGCCACGCCGGCCACGCTCCCCCGCCCGCTCCGCGCAACCCCGCACCGGCCTCCGCTTCCCCCGCCTCACCCGGCCACCCTCTCCCCTATAAAACCCTCCTCCGGCCGCCCCCTCGAAACCCCAAACACCCCGCTCCGTCCACCGCCTCCCTCCTCCGCCACGCCACGCCACTCCCCGCCGACCTCCTTGCCGCGTCGCCGTGAGCCGCCCCAGCCTCCTCCTCCTTCTCCCCTCTCCTCCTCCTTCCTCCGCCCCCTCCGGCGCCCCGACAGAACCCCGCCGAGCAGCACCAGCCAACAGCAGCCAGCAGCGGCATCCTCCGGCAGCCGCCGCCCGCGGCCACGCGCCCCCGCCCTAGCCCCGGCCGGCCTCCCCCGCCGTCGTGACCCCCCGAGACGCCGTCCTCTGCCTGGGAACCCCTGAACCCTAACCTAGTTCTCCCTGTGTGTCGGATACGTGTCGGACACGTTTCGGACACGAAAAAATTCGAGTTTTCGGACCCTGTTCAGGTACTCGTATCTCGCACCCCGTATCTCCGATTTCGATTCCGTAAATTGCGTTGCGAAGCCTGTATGACTCTCTCGGTGCCCGGACAAACCGCTCGGGGCATCGCGTCCTGTGGTGATCGCACACCGCGATCCAAAAACAGGAAAAATAACGACCCGAAATTGCCGTTTTTGCCCTTGTCTCCAAATTGGACTCAAGGACAGGCGTTTCTAGCTATTTGATATCTTCTGAGCATGATGGTAATGTTTATTTTAGCATCCCGACTCATATCTAGAAATTTCCTCGAGACATAATTGTAATTGGATCCAAACATCAGGCAAGTACCTGCACTTCAAGTTTAATCTTTATATTGTGATAATTAATTCCTTGCTCTACTAGTACCATTGTATGATCACACGTAGTGTTAGAACCCTGGATTTCATGTCTTGAATATTGGATTTCATGTCTTGATTTTCGTGTCGGGTGGGAGAATACTAGGAGGCATGTGGTTTACCCTTCCCCCTGTCATGTCGATAGCTGTTGGTACGCGACTGTACCATCAGCCTGATACTCGATTATTCATTGTGTGATAGCCGCCTAGGACGGCCGGATTAGCCTTATAACCCCCTACATGCCAACTATGTATTCTAAATACACAAGTTCACACACATAGATTCTTGTCTTGTTGCAGTTCCTGTTGTCTTATTGTAGTTTCATTTCCTGTCTCATATTGTTCCTGTTTACTCATATTCCTGTTTACATCATTTAACTCTTAGTTATTGTTACTTCTTATTTATACATATTCTCAACCTGATACCTAGTCAGTTCTTTTCTACTTGTCATAACTATTTAGTTTAATCTTTGTTGTGCATTGTGTGTACTTTGCTCCTTTCCTGACTGGATCCGTTGATTTAGGCGATGATGAGGTTATGCCCCCACCCATATGGCATAGCAGGTGATACTTTTGAGGAGGCGGTTCCCACTCAGGAGACTACTTTTGAGGAGTAGTCAGCCAGTTAGCTAGTATTTTCTTTCAGCACACTACTCGGGTTTGTCCCCGATTTATCTTCTGGCTTTGTATTACTGTGGATTTGATTGTCACAGATTAAATGTTATGAAATCTTGGCATTCCTATTTCCTGTTATTTTTCTTGCCTATTTACTTTACTGTGGATGAGATAGATTCTTAATTACCTGTGATTATGGTCTAGACAGCATACTACCGCCGACACTGCGGCGTAGGCTGGACGTACCCACGTACTCGTGCCTGAAAATCCGGGTGCGGGTCGTGACACATTTTTGTGGTGGCCCATGCAGGTCAACGACTAAATTGTTCGGTTTCAACTTAGGGACCGAACAGGCCTGCAATAAGATAAGGATAAGTTGAGGATCTCATCCACTTGCTTGAATCGTTCTTGACATCTATTTTGGATTCGAATTAATTCCTTGACTTGCATCCTGCCTTGATTCCTGTGCGCCTTTTATCGTTTATTTTGGATGCAGAGTAAAGGATCTATCAGCAAGCGACGAGGTTCCTACAAGATCACCACGAGATGCTCTACCAGCATGACCGTGGAGAACGCGCAGACTCTTGGAGTAGCTAATGCGCGTAAGTGATTCATAGATACCGTTCCTAGTATTGCTTAGCTCGTGCCTATTGGTTCGTGACCTCAGCCCCAACCTAGTAATTTTGAAATAACCTGGTATGCTTTTATATTTGATAACTGTAGAGATTGTAGAGTCTTTTGTTATTTTGCTTAGTGTGTGTTGTTTTGTGAACTTAGATAATTTGTACCTCCTTTCATCATCATCTAGCGCACTTAATTTTGCTTTACTTATGCTGCTATTCTATAGCCTAGTTTTGCAAGCTTGTCCTTTTATCAAGCTTGTTCATGACATATGTATTATTGGGTCGACACACTAATACAATTGTCTATTCAGAATCAGTGTATTACGGTCTGATCAACCTTAGTGCATTTTGGTTCGCTCTTCGCACTACTTTACGTGGATTGAGATATATAGTTGGCTAGTATACTTGCCTTCTAAATATGTCCGAGCATATCGTATCAGTTACATAACTGTACTAATACGAGCATGCGAACAAATGACTACCAGAATAGAATTTCAATCCATAACCGCTTGACAAATCCCATTAGAATTCTTTAAACGCCTTGATCCCTATACCTCTGTTCTATCACCTCGCCCTTGAACCCTTTATTATTGATCCTCGTCTTCCCTTATTTCGGAAAGACAAAATCTTGTGCTTGGTATAAGTTTGATATATAGATAGTACTAGATATACCCCACAGACCGGTCACATTGATGATGATCATTTTTATACATGATTAAAGGAATACCATAGGTGATGTGTTTGGTGTTAAAGACTTAAGGATTCAATACCATGATTAAATAAGTTGGAACATAGCTTTACTAGTTGTATAGCCTTAGATGATAGATGGATAAATTCTAAGTTGGGTAGAGACCGCAATGTTCACTTGAGAGAAACCCGTTAGACTGTAATCAAGTGAGATTGGATAGAGAGAACCCTACCATATTTTAATTTTGAGGACAAAATTTTTTATAAGTTGGGTAGATTGTAAACCCCCGATTTTTCAAAAAATATTAAACTTGGATTTTTCACAATTTTTTGGAATTTTCTGGGAATTTTCTGTAATTAAAATCAGGATTTTAATTATTAAATGATTTTTAATTGATAATAAATAACATTAAAATATTATGAAAATAATATTTTTTGGTGTAAAATAGAAAACTGGACTTAGGGTAATTTTCTGGATTTTATTGGGCCCCGGACCTATTTTTAAATCACCTAAAAACTATTATATTTAATTAATTAATTAATTATTTATTTATTTATCCATTTAATTAATTATTTATTTTTTTCCAACCCAGCCCAATACCCAAACCCCGGCCCAGCCCACCTAACTCGGCCCAGCCCGGCCCATTGGCCTACCGGGTCCGGTCGGGTCGGTCAGTCCCGCGAGCCTGACCCGCGACCCGCTTCGCCCACCCCGCACGAACCCGGTCACCCCCCCTCCGATTCTCCCGCCGCCGCGCCACGCCGGCCACGCTCCCCCGCCCGCTCCGCGCAACCCCGCACCGGCCTCCGCTTCCCCCGCCTCACCCGGCCACCCTCTCCCCTATAAAACCCTCCTCCGGCCGCCCCCTCGAAACCCCAAACACCCCGCTCCGTCCACCGCCTCCCTCCTCCGCCACGCCACGCCACTCCCCGCCGACCTCCTTGCCGCGTCGTCGTGAGCCGCCCCAGCCTCCTTCTCCTTTTCCCCTCTCCTCCTCCTTCCTCCGCCCCCTCCGGCGCCCCGACAGAACCCCGCCGAGCAGTACCAGCCAACAGCAGCCAGCAGCGGCCGCCTCCGGCAGCCGTCGCCCGCGGCCACGCGCCCCCGCCCTAGCCCCGGCCGGCCTCCCAAGCTGCCGTGACCCCCCGAGACGCCGTCCTCCGCTTGGGAACCCCTGAACCCTAACCCTAGTTCTCCCTGTGTGTCGGACACGTGTCGGACACGAGAAAATTCGGGTTTTTGGACCCTGTTCAGGTACTCGTATCTCGCACCCCGTATCTCCGATTTCGATTCCGTAAATTGCGTTACGAAGCCTGTATGACCCTCTCGGTGCCCGGATAAACCGCTCGGGGCATCGCGTCCTGTGGTGATCGCACACCGCGATCCAAAAACAGGAAAAACAACGACCCAAAATTGCCGTTTTTGCCCTTGTCTCCAAATTGGACTCAAGGACAGGCGTTTCTAGCTATTTGATATCTTCTGAGCATGATGGTAATGTTTATTTCAGCATCCGGACTCATCTCTGGAAATTTCCCCGAGACATAACTGTAATTGGATCCAAACATCAGGCAAGTACCTGCACTTCAAGTTTAATCTTTATATTGTGATAATTAATTCCTTGCTCTACTAGTACCATTGTATGATCACACATAGTGTTAGAACCCTGAATTTCATTTCTTGAATATTGGATTTCATGTCTTGCTTTTTGTGTCGGGTGGAAGAATACTAGGAGGCATGTGGTTTACCCTTCCCCCTGTCATGTCGATAGCTGTTGGTACGCGACTGTACCATCAGCCTGATACTCGATTATTCATTGTGTGATAGCCGCCTAGGACGGCCGAATTAGCCTTATAACCCCCTACATGCCAACTATGTATTCTAAATACACAAGTTCACACACATAGATTCTTGTCTTGTTGCAGTTCCTGTTGTCTTATTGTAGTTTCATTTCCTGTCTCATATTGTTCCTGTTTACTCATATTCCTGTTTACAGCATTTAACTCTTAGTTATTGTTACTTCTTATTTATACATATTCTCAACCTGATACCTAGTCAGTTCTTTTCTACTTGTCATAACTATTTAGTTTAATCTTTGTTGTGCATTGTGTACTTTGCTCCTTTCCTGACTGGATCCGTTGATTTAGGCGATGATGAGGTTATGCCCCCACCCATATGGCATAGCAGGTGATACTTTTGAGGAGCCGGTTCCCACTCAGGAGACTACTTTTGAGGAGTAGTCAGCCAGTTAGCTAGTATTTTCTTTCAGCACACTACTCGGGTTTGTCCCCGATTTATCTTCTGGCTTTGTATTACTGTGGATTTGATTATCACAGATTAAATGTTATGAAATCTTGGCATTCCTATTTCCTGTTATTTTTCTTGCCTATTTACTTTACTGTGGATGAGATAGATTCTTAATTACCTGTGATTATGGTCTAGACAGCATACTACCAGCGACACTGTGGCGTAGGCTGGACGTACCCACGTACTCGTGCCCGAAAATCCGGGTGTGGGTCGTGACACAAAAACGTGTCACGACCCGCACCCGGATATTCGGGCACGAGTACGTGGGTACGTCCAGCCTATGCTGCAGTGTCGGCGGTAGTACGCTGTCTAGATCATATTCACAGGTAATTTAAATCTATCTCATCCACAAGAATAAATAGGCAAGGATAATAACAGGAAATAAGAATGCTAAGATTTCATAATATTTAATTTGTGACAACCAGATCCATAGTTCATTACAGAGGTAGAGGATGAATCGGGGACAAACCGGATTATGTGCTGAAAGAAAATACTAGCTAATTGGCTGACTACTCCTCAAAAGTAGTCTCCTGAGTGAGAACCGGCTCCTCAATAGTATCATCTTCTACGTCATATGGGCCATAAAGGTGGGGCAAGGTCCTCATCATCGCCTAAATCAACGGATCCAGTCAGGAAAGGAGCAAAGTACACAATGCACAACAAAGATTAAACTAAATAGTTATGACAAGTAGGAAAGAACTGACAAGTATCATGTTGAGGATATGCATAAATAAGAAGTAACAATAACTAAGGGTTAAATGCTGTAAACAGGAATATGAGTAAACAGGAACAATATGAGACAGGAAATAAAACTACAATAAGACAACAGGAACTGCAACAAGACAAGAATCTATGTGTGTGAACTTGTGTATTTAGAATACATAGTTGGTATGTAGGGGGTTATAAGGCTAATCCGGCCGTCCTAGGCGGCTATCACATAATGAATAATCGAGTATCAGGTTGATGGTACAGTCGCGTACCAACAGCTATCGACATGACAGGGGGAAGGGTAAACCACATGCCTCCTAGTATTCTCCCACCCGACACGAAAAGGAAGACATGAAATCCAATATTCAAGACATGAAATCCAGGGTTCTAACACTACGTGTGATCATACAATGGTACTAGTAGAGCAAGGAATTAATTATCACAATATAAAGATTAAACTTGAAGTGCAAGTACTTGCCTGATGTTTGGATCCAATTACAGTTATGTCTCGAAGAAATTTCCAGAGATGAGTCCGGATGCTGAAATAAACATTACCATCATGCTCAGAAGATATCAAATAGCTAGAAATGCCTGTCCTTGAGTCCAATTTGGAGACAAGGGCAAAAACGACAATTTTGGGTCGTTGTTTTTCCTGTTTCTGGATCGCGGTGTGCGATCACCACAGGACGCGATACCCCGAGCGGTTTGTTCGGGCACCGAGAGGGTCATACAGGCTTCGCAACGCAATTTACGGAATCAGAAACGGGGTTACGAGCAGAAAGATATGAGTACCTGAACTGGGCTGAAAAACCGAGGATAAAACCGTGTCCGACACGAAGAATTAGGGTTAGGGTTTGGGGATTTCCTGGCCGTGGACGGCGGGGACCGGCCGGAGGTGCGCCGGCGAGGGCGGGGGACGGTTCGCCGAGGTGAGGCGGAGACGCTGGCGGCCGGGCGGCGCCGGATCACGACCCGCACCCGGATATTCGGGCACGAGTGCGTGGGCACGTCCAGCCTACGCCGCAGTGTCGGCGGTAGTACGCTGTCTAGGTCATAATCACAGGTAATTTAAAGTCTATCTCATCCACGAGAATAAATAGACAAGGATAATAACAGGAAATAAGAATGCTAAGATTTCATAAGACAAAATATGATATACAAATCCATGGTTTAATACAGAACCAGAAGATAAATCGGGGACAAACCCGAGTATTGCGCTGAAAGAAAATACTAGCTAACTGGCTGACTACTCCTCAAAAGTAGTCTCCTGAGTAGGAACAGGCTCCTCAGATGTATCACCTGCTACCTCATATGGGCCATAAAAGGTGGGGGCAAAGCCTCATCATCGCCTAAATCAACGGATCCAGTCAGGAAAGGAGCAAAGTACACAATGCACAACAAAGATTAAACTAAATAATTATGATAAGTAGGAAAGAACTGACAAGTATCATGTTGAGGATATGCATAAATAAGAAGTAACAATAACTAAGGGTTAAATGCTGTAAATCAGGAATATGAGTAAACAAGAAATATATTGAGACAGGAAAATGGAACTACAACAAGATAATAGGAACTGCAACACGACAAGAAACTATGTGTGTGAACTTGTGTATTTAGAATACATAGTTGGCATGTAGGGGGTTATAAGGCTAATCCGGCCGTCCTAGGCGGCTATCACACAATAATAATCGAGTATCAGGCTGATGGTACAGTCGCGTACCAACAACTATCGACATGATAGGGGGAAGGGTAAACCACATGCCTCCTAGTATTCTCCCACCCGACACGAAAAGCAAGACATGAACTCCAATATTCAAGACATAAAATCCAGTATTCTAACACTACGTGTGATCATACAATGGTACTAGTAGAGCAAGGAATTAATTATCGCAATATAAAGATTAAACTTGAAGTGCAGGTACTTGCCTGATGTTTGGATCCAATTACAGTTTTCCTCGGGAAATTTCCAGAAATGAGTCCGGGTGCTGAAATAAACATTACCATCATGCTCAGAAGATATCAAATAGCTAGAAACGCCTGTCCTTGAGTCCAATTTGGAGACAAGGGCAAAAACGACAATTTCGGGTCAAAATGGGGTCCATATGTGGGCTCGCTTTGCACCGAAAAATGTGTCAGGGTCAAAGGTCTCCAAATTCACCAAACTTAGTGTCAACAGGTCAGGAACGCTGATACGAACCCAACAGAACTTCCAGAATTGGATTCCGATGAGCCGATCACAAAATCGCCCGTCGAGCGGGACTTGTGGGACCCACGACATGCGATTTCGTCAACGTTCTCAGAATCGAACCAAACTTGGGTCACAGGACCAGCGTATCGCTACGAGTCCGATGGTGCTAGTTTTGTCTCGATCTGACGTGTGTACACAAAGTTAGGGTGAATTGCAGAAAAGTCGGATACGGGACGATGTCCGCGGATACGCGTTGATCCCGGTGTGCACGCACACCCGAATCGACTTCCGCGAAATCCCACACGTCCGTATCGACGACGCGCACGTATCTGTGAAGACCGCGCACGACCAAGTTGTCCCGTTTGGCGGGGCGTACTCAGTTCCGGGGTGAAACAGGGTCTGGTTTTTTTTCCTGTTTTTGGATCGCGGTGTGCGATCACCACAGGACGCGATGTCCCGAGCGATTTATCCGGACACCGAGAGGGTCATACAGGCTTCGCAACGCAATTTACGGAATCGAAAATAGAGCTACGAGCAAGAAGATACACGCACCTGAACATGGGTCGAAAAACCGGGCAAAACCGTGTCCGACACGACACAGGACACGTGTCCGGTGTCCGACACGCGGGGGGGGGGAATTAGGGCTAGGGTTAGGGATTTGGCCGGAGACGCGGCGGGGACGGCGGCTGGGCGGCCGGGATGAGGCGGAGGGGGCCGGGGGCAACGCGGCGAGGCGGTGGCCGGGGCTCGTCGGCGCTGCGGGCGGCCGGAGGCGGCTCGGGGAACTGCCCGAGCTGCTGCTGTGTCGACGAGGGGAGGAGGAAGGAGGAGCTGGCCGGCGGAGGAGGAGGGCCGGACGGTGGCGGCGTCGTGGCGGTGGTCTGGGTGGGAGAGGGCGGAGCTGGCACGGCGGGGAGGGGTGGTTCGATCGCCGGAGGGAGGCTCGTGGGGTTTTAAATAGGGCTGCCGGGGTGAGGGGAGACCGAGACGGGCGGAGGAGTGGCGAGAAGGGGGTGGACGTGGCGAGGTGGACGGGCGGAGCGGGCCGGAGGCGGCGGCTCCGCCGGAAGAAGCGGGGAAGAGGGGGCGTGGTCAGGGATGGGTGGCCGGGTGCGGGTAGCGGGTCGGGCGGCGGGCAGACCCGACCCGACCCGACCCGACCCGGTAGGGTGAGTGGGCTGGGCCCGTGGGCCGGGCTGGGCTGGGGGAAATGGGCCGGGCCGATAAAAATAATAATAATAATAATAATAATAATAATAATAATAATAATAATAAATATTTTTAGGTAATTAAAAATAGGTCCGGGGTCCAATAAATTTCAGAAAAATTACCCTAAGTCCAGTTTTTAATTCTACACCATAAAATATTATTTTTATACTATTTTAGTATTATTTATTATCAATTAAAAATTATTTAATAATTAAAACCCTGATTTTAATTACAGAAAATTCCCAGAAAATTCCAGAAAATCGAAAAATCCAATTTTAATATTTTTTGAAAAAAATAGGGGCTTACAATCTACCCAACTAAAAAAAATTTTGTCCTCAAAATTTAAAATATAGTAGGGTTCTCTCTATCCAATCTCACTTGATTACAGTCTAAAGGGTTCCTCTCAGGTGAACATTGCGGTCGCTACCCAACTTAGAATTTACCCATCTATCCTTTAAGGCTATACAACTAGTAAAGCTAGGTCCCAACTTAATTAATCATGGTATTGAATCCTTAAGTCTTTAACAC
Organism: Iris macrosiphon; assembly: GCA_036927795.1. Taxonomy (NCBI): domain Eukaryota; kingdom Viridiplantae; phylum Streptophyta; class Magnoliopsida; order Asparagales; family Iridaceae; genus Iris; species Iris macrosiphon. The sequence goes on from JAYESA010000018.1 coordinate 110,234,323, forward strand.
CAAACACATCACCTATGGTATTCCCTTAATCATGTATAAAATGGTCATCATCAATGCGACCGGTCTGTGGGGTATATCTAGTACTATCCATATATCAACTTATACCAATCACGAGATTTTGCCTTTCCGAAATAAGGGAAGACGAAGATCCATAATAAAGAGTTCAAGGATGAGGTGATATAATAGGAGTATCAGGATCAAGGCGTTTAAAGAATTCAAATGGGAATTGTCAAGCAGTTATGGATTGAAATTCTATTCTGGTAATCCTTTGTTCGCATGCTCGTATTAGTACAGTTATGTAACTGATACGATATGCTCGGACATATTTAGAGGGCAAGCATACTAGCCAACTATATATCTCAATCCACGTAAAGTAGTCGTGCGAAGTACGAACCAAAATACACTAAGGTTGATCAGACCGTAATACACTGATTCTGAATAGACACCTGTATTAGTGGAGTTGATCAGGTCCCAATAACACATATGTCATGAACAAGCCTGATAAAAAGTAAGCTTGCAAAACTAGGCTATAGAATAGCAGCATAAGTCAAGTACAGCAAAATTAAGTGCGCTAGATGATGATAAAAGGAGGTACAAATTATTTAAGTTCACAAAACAACGCACAATAACAAAAATTCTACAATCTCTACAGTTATCAAATATATAAAAGCATACCAGGTTATTAGCAAGTTCAAAATTACTAGGTTGGGGCTGAGGTCACGAACCAATAGGAACGAGCTAAACAATACTAGAAAAAGTATCTACGAATCACTTACGCGCATTAGCTGTTCCAAGAGTCTGCGCGTTCTCCACGGTCATGCTGGTAGAGCATCTCGTGGTGATCTTGTAGGAACCTCGTCGCTTGCTGATAGATCTTTTACTCTGCATCCAAAATAAACGATAAGAGGCACACAGGAATCAAGGCAGGATGCAAGTCAAGGAATTAATTCGAATCCGAGATAGATGTCAAGAACGATTCAAGCAAGTGGATGAGATCCTAAAACTTATCATATCTTATTGCAGGCCTGTTCGGTCCCTAAGTTGAAACCGAATAATTTAGTCGTAGACCTGCATGGGCCACCACAAAAATGTGTCACGACCCGCATCCGGATATTCGGGCACGAGTGCGTGGGCACGTCCAGCCTACGCCGCAGTGTCGGCGGTAGTACGCTGTCTAGGTCATAATCACAGGTAATTTAAAGTCTAGCTCATCCACAAGAATAAATAGACAAGGATAATAACAGGAAATAAGAATGCTAAGATTTCATAAGACAAAATGTGATATACAAATCCATGGTTTAATACAGAACCAGAAGATAAATCGGGGACAAACCCGAGTATTGCGCTGAAAGAAAATACTAGCTAACTGGCTGGCTACTCCTCAAAAGTAGTCTCCTGAGTAGGAACAGGCTCCTCAGATGTATCACCTGCTACCTCATATGGGCCATAAAAGGTAGGGACAAAGCCTCATCATCGCCTAAATCAACGGATCCAGTCAGGAAAGGAGCAAAGTACACAATGCACAACAAAGATTAAACTAAATAATTATGATAAGTAGAAAAGAACTGATAAGTATCATGTTGAAGATATGCATAAATAAGAAGTAACAATAACTAAGGGTTAAATGCTGTAAATCAGGAATATGAGTAAACAGGAAATATATTGAGACAGGAAAATGGAACTACAACAAGATAATAGGAACTGCAACACGACAAGAAACTATGTGTGTGAACTTGTGTATTTAGAATACATAGTTGGCATGTAGGGTGTTATAAGGCTAATCTGGCCGTCCTAGGCGGCTATCACACAATAATAATCGAGTATCAGGCTGATGGTACAGTCGCGTACCAACAGCTATCGATATGACAGGGGGAAGGGTAAACCACATGCCTCCTAGTATTCTCCCACCCGACACGAAAAGCAAGACATGAACTCCAATATTTAAGACATGAAATCCAGTGTTCTAACACTACGTGTGATCATACAATGGTACCAGTAGAGCAAGGAATTAATTATCGTAATATAAAGATTAAACTTGAAGTGCAGGTACTTGCCTGATGTTTGGATCCAATTACAGTTTTCCTCAGGAAATTTCCAGAGATGAGTCCGGATGCTGAAATAAATATTACCATCATGCTCAGAAGATATCAAATAGCTAGAAACGCCTGTCCTTGAGTCCAATTTGGAGACAAGGGCAAAAACGACAATTTTGGGTCAAAATGGGATCCATATGTGGGCCCGCTTTGCACCAAAAAATGTGTCAGGGTCAAAGGTCTTCAAATTTACCAAACTTAGTGTCAAAAGGTCAGGAACGCTGATATGAACCTAACGAAACTTCCAGAATTGGATTCCGATGAGCCGATCACAAAATCGCCCGTCGAGCGGGACCTGTGGGGCCCACGACACGCGATTTCGTCAACGTTCTCAGAATCGAACCAAACTTGGGTCACAGGACCAGCGTATCGCTACGAGTCCGATGGCACCAGTTTCGTCTCGATCCGATGTGTGTACACAAAGTTAGGGTGAATTGCAGAAAAGTCGGATACGGGGCGATGTCCACGGATACGCGTTGATCCCGGTGTGCACGCACACCCGAATCGACTTTCGCAAAATCTCACACGTCCGTATCGACGGCGCGCACGTATCTGTGAAGACCGCGCCCGACCAAGTCATCCCGTTTTGCGGGGCGTACTCAGTTCCGGGGTGAAACAGGGTCTGGTTTTTTTTCCTGTTTTTGGATCGCGGTGTGCGATCACCACAGGACGCGATGCCCCGAGCAGTTTGTCCGGGCACCGAGAGGGTCATACAGGCTTCACAACGTAATTTACGGAATCAAAAACAGAGCTACGAGCAAGAAGATACACGCACCTGAATAGGGGTCGAAAAACCGGGCAAAACCGTGTCCGACACGACACAGGACACGTGTCCGGTGTCCGACACGCGGGGGGGGGGGAAATTAGGGCTAGGGTTAGGGATTTGGCCGGAGACGCGGCGGGGACGGCGGCTGGGCGGCCGGGCTGAGGCGGAGGGGGCCGGGGGCAACGCGGCGAGGCGGCGGCCGGGGCTCGTCGGCGCTGCGGGCGGCCGGAGGCGGCTCGGGGAGCTGCCCGAGCTGCTGCTGTGTCGACGAGGGGAGGAGGAAGGAGGAGCTGGCCGGCGGAGGAGGAGGGCCGGACGGTGGCGGCGTCGTGGCGGTGGTCTGGGTGGAGAGGGCGGAGCTGGCACGGCGGGGAGGGGTGGTTCGATGGCCGGAGGGAGGCTCGGGGGGTTTTAAATAGGGCTGCCGGGGTGAGGGGAGGCCGAAACGGGCGGAGGAGTGGCGGAGAAGGGGGTGGACGTGGCGAGGTGGACGGGCGGAGCGGGCCGGAGGCGGCGGCTCCGCCGGAAGAAGCGGGAAAGAGGGGGCGTGGTCAGGGATGGGTGGCCGGGTGCGGGTAGCGGGTCGGGCGGTGGGCAGACCTGACCCGACCCGGTAGGGTGAGCGGGCTGGGCCCGTGGGCCGGGCTGGGCTGGGGGAAATGGGCCGGGCCGATAAAAAATAAAATAAAATAAAAATAATAATAATAATAATAAATGTTTTTAGGTAATTAAAAATAGGTCCGGGGTCCAATAAATTCCAGAAAAATTATCCTAAGTCCAGTTTTTAATTCTACACCATAAAATATTATTTTTATACTATTTTAATATTATTTATTATCAATTAAAAATTATTTAATAATTAAAACCCTGATTTTAATTACAGAAAATTCCCAAAAAATTTCAGAAAATTGCGAAAAATCCAATTTTAATATTTTTTGAAAAAAAATAGGGGCTTACATGGAAGTAACTAAACTAGCATATATTATGAGAAAGAGCATCATGGTAAATAATGGCAAGAACTGAGAACAATATGGTGAGGAACAATAATGTAATGAATTGGAATAAAGGAAACAATATAATTGACGTGCCTTGAAATATTAGTAAGATAATATGATCGGCTTGGGCCTAGCATGGGCTATATATAAAAGGGAAGCTAGCATGATCACACGTGAGTTGCATAATCTGCTAGCTATCACGGGCTACACTAGATCACGGACTATAAGGTATGATCACATATCCACTAATACTTCACCAACCTCCGACTAGTACACAGATCCAAACCATGACACAGTATAAGACGTATATCATACTGCAAGGTCTATAATATCATGCACCATGATCACGGTCTATGTAATTACCAAGATATAACGATAATTACTGAGTAATCATGAAGCATGACACGACGATCACTGAGTAATCACAACAATAACATCTCATGACCAAGATCCACGTATACCAATCGGTGTAACCATCGTGTCAGAAATCAAATATCTCAATACTAAATATATGAAACATAAAGACTATAAAATAAGAAAACTATCAGAGAATGTACTCATCTGTGGTCCTGAGCAACTGATGTAACTCGATGTTCGAGCTGGTGTCACACACATCTATATATGAATGACAAGTCAATGGGTGTAAAAATATGATAAATGAGCTAAAATGCATTAAATATGCTTTCTAGGTTAAGACTAGGTCAAACTAAGTCTTAACTAGGTGTTACCTTGGTTTTTGGTCTATACATAGTTTCTAGGTCCAATGTAAAGCTATACTATTTGGTACTAGGTAATACTGGGTCATACCTAGGTTTCTAGGTTCATAACTTGAAGGTATTAAGCTAAACTGGTTAATATCACTAAGTATATATAGATACTAGTTAATAATTATATTAGTAATCTTTATTACCTATTTAATCTTAGTACTAAAGTCTAATACTTACCTTATTACCCAAAACCCTATATCTAGACATCTCCATATAATTTAGTTAATAATATATACTCATAACCTCTACCTTAACATCTAAATGCTCACTCATACCTAACCAATATCACTACTTCACCTACTAGGATACACTGGTATCATATTGCTACATGGATACCCTTGCCTGAAGCTAACACCCCTCAAATACTCTACTGCCATTATCCTTCATACAACCTTTACCCCCACTGACCCTTACTAGTACCCTTCAAATGCACACTAGTACACAATACTCTCAAGAACTGACCTCAGTACAGTACACCCCTACTATAGCACTGATACTACTCTATCTCTCACCCTCTCCGATACTCTAATTGCTACTAATACCTGCTTACTGCTGAACTTTGTATACTGCATGTACTTAGTCTCTAACTGGAAACAACATGCTCTCCATCTACTGTTACACCACACTAAGCCTAATCCCAGGAACCCCCTCCTCACTGCTATGTTGCTACATATAAATGCTGCTGCTGTAGTTAATACCTTTAACACAACAACCACACTTGCTGTGCAACTGCTATTGTTGCTACTACTTATCTTTGCATCTACTGAACACCCAAGCCTTCACACCCGAGCCCCCATTTCTGCACAGCTAGCATGTTACCTTAGCTGCTACTGTTGAAGTGGTTTCCAAGTGCTGGAAATACTGCATGTGCATTGTTGTATCACCCTTACAGTTATCAAGCCTGAGTCTCCCCTTAGCTCCTGCAGCAAGTGCATATGCACTACTCTGCAATGAGCTTCCTCTGGTCCTCTACACTATCTGTAGTCCGCCCTATTGATACCAAAGTATCAGTCCTCCCCTTGGCCTTCTTTCTGTGATTCACACATCAAGTAAGTCCCCCCTTGATACATTTACAAATACCCTAAGCTCCTAAACAACACCACACCTCACACACAGGTACATCACCCGAGCCCCATTGCCCCAATGGCACACACACACACACACACACACACACACACACACACACACACACACACACACACACACAGTGTCTCACTATGACTGCGCCCGAGCCCAACACAACCACACTGTGAACACTAGCACAGTTCTCCCTACCTTACATACAACACTCACCACCACACACACACAAGTAATTATATATATACTTATATATAAAAATTATATAACACATAACTATATGTATTTATGTGATACACTTGCACCAAGTGCATTCATTCAAACACTTGACATGCACATATGAGTGCCTCACTGTGACTGCGCCCGAGCCCAACACAACCACACTGTGAACACTAGCACAGTTCTCCCTACCTTACATACAACACTCACCACCACACACACACAAGTAATTATATATATACTTATATATAAAAATTATATAACACATAACTATATGTATTTATGTGATACACTTGCACCAAGTGCATTCATTCAAACACTTGACATGCACATATGAGATACTATATGATACGCTCCCAATTGAGATACCAAAACTCCTAATTATTTACAATTACTATTCATACATATCATAAACATCATAATACTACTAAAGTAACTTGCTAGAAAGGAATTTGAAGAGTAATTACACAAATCATCAAAAATGAACCCCGTATCATACCATAACACAAAATGCCATGATACTCTCTACTCATGTCCAATTGTGGACATATATCTAGTCCCATAGAATCAATCTAAGTCTAATTAGATCTAATTGGTCTCATGACACATACTTGATGTATCAATATCAAAATTCTCCCAAAATGAGCACAAATCTCCATGTAAAAATTATAATAGAGGTCCTATGAACCTAGTTCTTGTTCCTATGGGTAGCCCTAAGCTAAGAAAGGTTTCCTAATGGTTAAATTCATGAATTAAAGTCTAGATTATAGGAGAAAATTAGAATTTACATATTAGGAGATGGATTCCCAATGAAATGCTCAATGGACACAATTAGGACACAAGCTTCATGTTAATTCTTTTTTCTTCAAGTGCTTCTTGCAATCCAAGCTCTAATGCTCCTTAGATGATGTAATTAGAAGGAAATAAGAGTAAATTGGGGTAAATTTGGTGGAAGAATGATTCAATTTGGGAAAGAACACAATTAGGGATCTATAATGAATGAATTAATGAGAGGAGAGAGAGAGAGAGAGAGAGAGAGAGAGAGAGAGAGATCCCTCTTGTGGCCGACCCCCTTTCCCCCCTCTCCAAGCAATATATAATGTCTAATATACTCCTACTAGTTATTTATGAGGTTTAATTAGGGAGGATTATATTAGAAAGCTTCTAATTCTACATGAACTAATATAATCTTCTTAATTAATTAAAGAAAATGAGTCTAATGGGCCTAGTCCAATGTTGGGCTCAATGTGTCATGACAAGTTCTAATTGGGTCCATTAATGACAAGTCCAAATAAATAGGCTAGCCTACTAATTAATAAATAAATAACACAACACCAAATAAATAATTAGTAGCACAATATATAAATATTTAATTACTAAATATAAAATATGCTAAATGATAAAAATATTCCCATCTAGAAATATGGTAGTGATAAATCTACCCTCTTTAGAAAAATTTTGTCCTCAAAATTTAAGAAGGAACTAACACTACAACAAACAATCACAACAAGCAAGGAAGAACGATACCTAACGGTTCAAAGAGATAAGGGTATTATTCGCGTATATCGGCTTCCCTCTCCCAGGTAGACTCTCCCAGAAAGTGATGGCTCCACGCAACGCATATCAAGGTAATCATCTGGTTT